>SNQJ01S0123685.1:0-20266 GCA_010110895.2 Picea sitchensis
GACTCTTGGAAAAATGAAACTCATAATAACATTGATAAATAAAACTTTACACTAATTCTTCAATGAAAAAGAGTTTCAAAAAATAAAAAATACATGAACACTCCAAACCTTGAAATGTAATCTTTTCTATTTCTGATGGAAAATGCACAATGCAACTTTCAAAATGAGACTAAAAAAAAATCCTATGTGGATATCTTTTTCTTTTTCAAAAATAAAGAAAAACCAAGCAACAAAAAGAAAGAAACCTAACAAACAACAAACTAGGGTTTTGTCATTTTCATTTTATTTCTACCGAAAGAAAATTTAACAAAAGATGATAAAAGAAAGTTTTTTTTTTCCTTTTATGTTTTAAAAATTCAAGGAAAACACAAGAAAAGTATGAAATTCAATTTTAAAAAATGATCGCAACAATGACTAGAAAATTGAGATTCTCAGAACAAGACTAGTCTTATAGTCATGCAATCCAAGGGATAATAGGGAGACAAATATGGATCGATATTTTTTTTTTCCAATCAAATTTAAGGCCTTCACAACCTTCTATAGGCCACAAAACATTTCAGGACCAAATTCCCCAAAAAAGACCCTCAAACTAGTTGGAGGGAACCAAAAAGGTTGAAAAACAAGCAAAACGTCACTTTTTTGGAGGTGTATGTGACTCTCCACTGCAGGTCACGTATATAATATTATGTACGCGAATTTTTTCAAGAAATTCATGTATGTACATGGATGTACTCAAGTAAACTTATGTACGCTCAATAAAAATCCTTTAAACTTGAGGGAGGAGGGATGTAAGACTCAAAAAAGGTAAGGGAAATCAAGTAAATTATGTGCCAAGGCTCAAAACATAGAAAACTGTCCAAAAGAAATGCAAACAACAAGCACCCCTAATGAACTAAAAATGGAGATTCCCTAGTGGAGTCTCTAATTCTATTAAAGAATTTTATGTCTTATGATTTTTGGGTTAGATACACAACATATCAGAATGCAAGGAAACTTGTCTTAGACTCTAATTAGATAGTTAATTAAAAATAACTACTTATAGTAACTAAGTTTTGGAAGACATGAAAGAGAACATACCAGTAATCCTATGTTTCAAGTATATCCCATTTAAGGTCTTTCACTCCAGGACTCATTCTAGACAATATTCTAAAAAGAATGCAAACAAAGAAGTATGCAACTCCAAATAGGTAGTTACCTGCTAACTAACTAAATATAAATAGATCAATTTAGAAGTTAGATTAAAAAAAATATACATATAATATTATACAAAACATGAATCAACACAAAATATGGATGAGAATGAAAGATCCTTTATTCATAATAGAAAAAAGGGTTGGTTACAACCTGTAACTATTGCAACATGGTCCCAAAACTAGGCTCAAAGGTCCTCTACCCAAGGTTGAATATGTATAGGAGTGCCTCCAAAAATCTTCACTCTAGCAGGTCCAATGATGAAAAAGGTGTTCTTCTTGACAAGATAAGGAGAATGCAAGTTTTGGAAATGAGGGTTTCCAGGTAGAGAGGACAATCTCAGACACTAGGGAAATAAGGCACTTGCAAGACTATCCTTAAAATGCCAGCATAATGATACATTTCTTGGATCTTCTCTTCCTCAATCCCAAGTCTTTCTTTTATTCTCCATTTTGATGATTTGATTTGTTATGTACAGACTTTAGGAAGTTAGGGAACAAAAACACCTCTAAACATTGTTGGAAATGTTGAGATTATATTTTTTTGAGCCAAAACTAACATGTACACAGGTTTATAACAAGGAACCCATGTATGTACGCTAGTTTCTTTAAGTAAAGTCCCATACACTTTGATAAATGGGGTTTTTAAATAAGATTTGAGGAGGAAAAATGGGATTTAAGTCCTACAAGCAGGGAAAGGGATGTAACATAGGCCAATGAGTCATCATATGCATGTGTAGTGGAAAATGATGCTATAACAACTAGGTTCTTTTTATGTGATCCCAACGGGAAGGACATCCATTTCTCTTTCTGCTTATAGTTCCCAAATACCAATAACATGGTTCAATGTGAATAATAATTTCAATGCCTCCAAAAGGATCTAGACTTAGGAATATGTCATTTACTAGCTAGTAATGATTGAAAACTAGTGAACTAGATTCCAAAGAAATATGTGCTTCAGAACCCCCACCTCAAAAATTACTAATGAAAGGGTAAGGAACTTAATGAGAATATTTTGTATTTCAACATTCTAGTTATACCTAGGGATATGAAACACATACCAAAGTACATGTTGGAATAGAAGGCTATGTAGGTTCATCACATCTTTGGATCTTATAAAGAGAGTTAGTGGATAATGGATAATCAACTAAGATATTTGAATGAGAACTCAACTAAGTGGTCAACTAAGGGCTCATCATACATTTGGATGATCAAATATGAATTCAACTAGTTATATGGTTAGAGTAAATAAGTAGACTAGTGTGTAGTACAAATCAAAGATCATTGTTCTTCTTATGTTCCCTCACCAATCTATGTGGACCTCAACTTCCCCACTTCAAGGGAATACGTTCTATAAAACGACTGCCTTACACGTTGATAAAAAAATACAACAAGTGTGTATTATATGTGTTTTTCTAATCTCATTTTTTTGTAGTTTTCATTATGCGAATTTTTATGGATAATCTACATTGTTTGAAAAATTTTCAACATTTCAAACTTGTAAACATATTTCATATTCAAGAAAATGAGGTAATATTGAGATTGCACTGTTTCCTGCAATAAGTATGAATATGTACTTCTTTGATAACCTATTTATAATCCACGTTGGATTTAGTAATTTCTATCCCTTTATTGGTGGGTTAAGGGGATATAATGACTTGTTGCCTCAATTCCCCCATCTCTATTTACATTATTAGGATGCTTGGTGATCTTAAGAGCCTCTCTCACCTGATGTTTATAATAATGGTTTTTCATAGACACGATATTGGTGTCTCAATATCAATGTGGTGACATGTATGTATTGAGAGGTAAGTTAAGGTCGATCTTCAAGTGTGTTTGTTGTGAATATCATATACTCCTTCATCCTCACTTGAAAAGTGTGGCATGTTTCTTGTATCTAACATTTCCCACATGAACATGAAATCTTGTAGAATCCTTTTTGTTTCCTTGGATCTTTGTTATCGTTCCTTGATTTCATTAATTTTCTCATCGTACAATGAGGTTTGAATACAGTCATAATATTCTTATTTTTAATAATACCCACAATCTTGTTTGCAACACCATAAATGTAGGGAAAGAAAGATTGTATGGATTTTGGAATATTCCATCCCTATTGTTAATAATTCTTATTCCTCTTAATTTTTCAATGGATCTCCTCATCAGCCATTCTTTATAACAAATTACCTTGAAAATTGTGACTAGGTTTGTTATTTATTACCAAGCTTCTCTTCAACTTAAATCACGTAGGCCCTAGTGGCCCATTTTCCAATGACACACATTTTCAAAGTAGCGTGACAATGATAATTATCATGAATATATCCTTCTATGTGCGATTTATTTCTATAAACCTAATGAGATAATATTTACCTTAAAAATACTTTACCAAGAAAATTATCACCAAATAGATACCTATTATTACCTTGGCCAACTTTATTAATCCAACCAAGTGAAACTACTTAAGAAAAATTACAATGGAGTTCACCAAAAATTTAAATATTATTCATCATATTAAATATCATAGGAAAATACCATGCACTTATCAATACCCCATAAAATAAGTGATAAAATACCTATGGTAACCTCATTAATCACTAATTCAAAATATTAACCCACTCTTCACCAAGCCAAGATTAACCTTACACAAGTACTATGTGATGTGTCGATGGATGACTACAAACTTTTATTAAGAAATTATTCATAATTTGACAAGAAATTTCTTGAAGATGGGGTGAAGAATACCATTTTATCATAGAATGGTAGAACAAGAATGAGGTTTCTTCCCATGATAAAGAAAACACGTGACATTGACAAAGTAGTGTTGTGTTACATAGAAAATTGTATTTTAAAAAGAGATAAGAAGGAAAAGTGTTATTTTCTACTTATACCTAAAGATGCCAAATTTGAATTTAAGAAGAGATAATGAAAATGGATTTTAAAGAGTTGATGAATTAATTTAAGAAATTTATGTTTAATGAAATTTTGAGGGGAATACCACCCAAGTATTTTCTGATAAATTAGCTTGATCCTAGATTAAACTTTTCCAAACACACCACATAGATTGACTCTAGTGGAGAGTGAGGAGATAAATATGAAAATTATAGAGTTGGTGGACCGAAGACTGATCAAGTAAAGTTTGAGTACCTATGCAATACTTTTTATACTAGAATCGAAGAAAGTAGTAGAGTGGAGGATGTTATTGATTTAAGGGCCATAACAAGATCGATACTCTTAAGTACTGGGTGCATCTCTATGAATGGAAAAAATAATGGACTAATTTTAGTGGAGTAAAGTAATTCACAAAGATCAATTTGAATAATGGATATTACAAAATCCAAATTTTTGAATGTGACAAGTGGAAGAGGCCTTTAACATTAAGGAAAGGTTGTGTGAATGGTCGGTCATGGAATTTTGGTTGACAAATTTAGCCAAAACTTTATTTATTTTGACGAATGAAGTGTTAAAACCTTACAAGTTCATGGTTTTATATATGGATGCTATACTCAAGTTCAATAAGAAAAGAGTGGATCACATTATGCATTTGAAGAAAGGGTTGGAGTATCTGAAGTGAGATATTTTTTCATATATTTGTATAAATGTTCTTTGCTTGAGGTATTAGAGTAGTTAGGACTTTTGATATATCAATATGGATTTAAAATAGATATAGTGAAGGAAATATCCATTGTGGAGTATCATATATTGAAGAGAACATTTCAGGTAAGGAGCTTTTATGGATCAATGAGATTCTATCAAAAGTTTATTTCGAATCCGAGGGGAATTTCTACACCACTAACAACATGCATGAGGGAATGCGAGTTTTAATGAAATATAACATCAAAATGAGGTTTCGATCCATGGAAGAAGAATATTCCCCAAAGAGTTACAAGTGGGTTATGATGCTAGCGAAATAATGATTCGAGAATTCCTTAGGTATAAAATAAATTCCATTGAATTATTTAGTGATAATATGAATGAATGTAACATATCGGATCTATTATAATACAAAAAAATATAAATTTTGTAGAGAATAACAAAAAAACAACACAATATATGAAACCACAACAAAAAACAATATCTTTATTGATCAGAAACAATGTTCACTTAGCCTCGTCGGGTAGCCCAGTTAGTTGGATCCCCCAAGTCGTTGTCCCTCTATCATGAGTTGGTGGGTTCAATTGTTTGGGTCTGCCGAGGTTAGGTTCGTTGCATCATGGATGACTAGATGTGTTCCTTCGCGTGGACTTTCGGTGACCTTTTTACAACAAAAAAGGAAACAATGTTTACTTTCCTCTTTGTGGGGGAAACCGTGAGAAAAGAAATGATCTATTACAATTATTCTCCAGAAAAAAATTCTCATGCCCTCGACTCCTATTTATACTAAATCTATCTACCAAAAGAACAATCTAGAGGAAGATCTTCTACAAGCGGAAGCTTATGTTAGGTATTCTTACATTTGAAGTATTCTTCCTTATTACTAGGACTTATTAATATTGTCCTTTATTACATGGAAAATATATTATTATACCTATGTGAGGTGTTATGGAGGTTAGGTCCCTAACATGCCCTCCCCCTTAAAAATAACCTTTTCCTCAAGGCTTGAGATGAGAAAATTCATTCAGAATGGTAGATGTCTCCCAGGTGGCATCTGTTGGAGTTGTATATTTCCATTATAGTAACACTTCCTTGATGGTGCACGACAATGACATTGGTCCAATACTACTTGTGGTTGCAGCTAGATGGAGCCTTCTTCATCCAACTCGGGAAGATTGGTTTGAGTTTGGAACTTAGTTCCAATCACCTTCTTTAAGCATGAAATATAAAAAACAAGATGGAGCTTAGAATGAATGGGAAAAGCTAATTGATATTCCATGTGTCCCACTCGCTTGATAATTGTATAAGGACCATAAAATTTGGGCACCAGTTTCTGACAATGGTTATCCTTGAGTGAAGTCTACATATAAGGTTGAGGTCAAAGAAACACTTGGTCTCCTTAAAAAAATTGACATTCTAAGTGAATTTGATCAACTTATTGCTTCATGTGATTCTGAGCCATGACCAAATTCTCTTTGAGGGTACAGAGAATAACCTTTCGAACTGTAAGAGTTTGGTCAACCTCTTGGACCTTCGAGAAACTAGGCATGTATGAGATAATTGAAGGTGTATTTTATCCATATACTGCTTCAAAAGGAGTCATGCGAGTAGATGTATGGTAAGAGGTGTTGTGCCACCATTCAGCTATGGTTAACCAATGAGCCCACTGATGTTTCCTCTTAGATGAAAAACACCTTAAATAGGTTTCCAAACACTTTTTGACAACTTTAGTTTGGCCATTAGTTTGGGGATGAGATGCTGAGATGCAATTGGGTTCCCTGTAGCCTAAACAATTCTTGCCAAAAATCGCTGGTGAAAGTGGGATCTCGGTGTAATAATATCCTAATGAACCCATAAATACACGCAAAGTCTTAAGAGTTTTAGGGAAGGCCAATATTTTATAGATTCAATTTTATTAGGATCGATCCTTGCACCATCCTTGCCAACAATTTGACCCATGTAGTCCACTTCTGAGGATCCAAAGGCACATTTATATTGTTTGAGGAAAGGTTTGTGTTGAAAGAGGAGATGTAGAACTCAGTCCATATGGGAAAGATGGGTTGTCCAAGTTTTACTACAGATGAGAATATCATCAAATAAAACTAAGACAAAATGACCTAGAAAAGGACAGAAGACATGATTCATGAGACTTTGGAAGGTTTATGGGGAATTACAAAGGTCAAAGGGAATGAACAAGAAATCATAGTGAACCTCATGAGTTCTAAATGTAGTCTTGGGAATGTATTCTTCTTTCATACGTATCTGGTGGTAGCCAAATCAGATATCAAGTTTATTAAAGTACTCGACACCGCTCAATTCATCCAAGAGGTCATCAATGAAAGGAATGGGAAACTTGTATTTGATGGTGAGTTTACTGAGGGCATGAAAGTTTGGACACATAATCCAAGTAGATTATTTCTTGAGTACCATGACCACATGAGAATAATAGGGGTTGGTACTAGGACAAATAACACCCACTTCAAGAAATTCTTGCATAATTTTCTCAGTTTAATTCATCTGGGAAAATGGACAAGGATAAGAGAGAACATTGGGAGGGAGACTTCTAGAGATAAGTGGAATGTAATGATCATGAAATTCACAGGAAGGGGGAAGTCCCTGGGGAGTGGAAAAAATAGTTTGGTGTTTGGATATGAGAGATTGGAGGTCAATATGTAAAAAGGGTGTCTCAATTGCTTGAATAGAATAAAGTTGGGCGATAATACCTGAATGACATTTTTTAAGAATCTTTTCCATGAAATGGGAACTGATGATATTAGGGGAACTTACTGTGATTAATTGGAAGTGATATTGTTGTCCCTCCTACTATAATTGCATGGTTAATTCCTTAAAATCCATGACAATGGGATGCAAAGTGAATAACCATTCAACACCTATCACAATGTCACAACCTCCCATATCGATGGAAAACATATGAGATTTTCGGTGGTACTACCCAATTTGAATACGTACATTTTCACAACTCCCACCACATTTTGATGGAACCTCCATTAGCTATCATGATTTGAAAATTGTTGACGACATGAATATAACAATTTATTTCCTCGGAAATGCGGCGGTGAATAAAATTATGGGTGCTTCTATTGTCAACAAGTATGATGAATTTCCTATGCTTAATATAGCCAATGAGCTTGAGGATTTGAGGAGTAGAGAAGCTCGTGAGGGAATGAAATGAAATCAATGGTTCAACTTATGGTGGATCAACAAGAGAAGTATTAACATAGGGAAGGGGTAGTTCTTCAATAGGGGGAACTTCACCTTCCTCTTCAACAACATCCACTGACATTTCCATAAAAATATTTTGTTTCTTACACTTGTGCTCAGAATATATTTTTCATCTCAATTATAGAAAATACCTTTGAGTTGGCATTCAACCATTTCTTCCTGTGTTAACTTTTGGACCTTGAGAGGAGTGGCTTGAGGGGAAGGTCTGTTGTGTTTAGGGTGGAGAAAAAAAGTGGGTTTTATGCTCTAGGAAAAAATTACTTGTTGTGCCTCCTTGGCAGGCTTAGTGGATTCCAACCAAGTTGGTGGGTGATCCATGACAACCTAGGCATGAATTTCATCCTTGATGCCACTGATAAAGCATTCTCTGAAAAAAGTGTATGCCATGGCCTTTGTTCGGAAACCCAAGTGCTTAAAGGAAAAAATAAAATATTCTACTAGCCCTAACTATTTCAACTTGGTGAGACGTCCTAAATGTGGGTGTGATTATCAAATCGTTCATACCAATCAACAACAAACTGTGACCAAGAAACATACCCTTTACGTGCATTGCGACGCCATTGCCACCATTCCCATCTTTTCGGATCCAAATATAGAATTCCATAATGAATCTTAGTTAACTCATCAATGATACCATGTAGGGAGAAAAAATGTTCCATTTGAGTAACTGAGGCTTGTGGATCCGATCCATCAAATTTTCTTACCTCGACTCTAGGAAGATGGGGGTCATGAGGTAGGTAGTTGGAATGAGAGGGGAGAGGTTGATTGGAGTCAACAACTTTAGTATATATAGGGGGGTCAAAGGAGGATGTAGCATAGAATTTGGTCATGAATTGGTGGTGTGTGGAATGTCCTGCATTAATTTGGCCACCTAGCTAGTCTTTGACTTCACCAATGGTGCTATGGAGTTGGTCTTAGATGGTGTCTACTTCTGCATGAATGGTAGGAATGTCCTTGTTTACTTTGTCCTAAAGGGAAGCCAAATTAGTACTCAGTTTCTAATTGGTTTCTTCTTGGAAGGTGGGATCCATGATGGAAAGAGGGGTGGGTCAATAGGGCCAAAGACATATTTGAAAATGATAGGTATGACAATGATCGGAGTGAGAATAGGAATCTAATGAGACAAGTCCCTAATAAGTGGGCTAGAAGAGGAGTGGCACCACAAGAAAAAAAAGGATAAAAAAATGGTAGGTATCACTCCGATCGGGATGAAAAGAGGAATCCAATGGGCTAGGTCTCAATTACTAGTGTGGGTAGGCCCAAATTCTTAACATGAAAAAATTTGTAGTAGTTTCGCAACCAGAATGAAGGAGATAAAGTTGCACGACAATAGATCTTGTCTTTTCTATTTTATTTCCTTCCCAAACATTAGACTATTCAGGGTTTCCATGGACAAGGGTTTTCCATGTGCTATATCTCTTTGATATATGTGTGGGGTCCAAAAAAGGTACTCGACCCAATATATTAGGGCACCAACTAAGGAGGCTATACTGTGTCCTTAATTGTACTATCCGACTAACCAGGTACTAGAGAGTATCTTCTCGAGTGTTGTTCTTGGTGGAACTATAGCAGTCAGGCAGTCAATTGGTTACTCTACGGAGGGATTCATGATATCTAGGCCAATCTGTATACATGTGTTTTCTGATGCGCTACCACTCGAAGGGGTACCAAAATGGGTACAAGGTTGGCCAACAATGTGATCTTAAGTACCACTTGTAGTTCCTACATGTATGCTTCCCCGACTATGGATTGAATGACATATCTTTTTATCTTTGAGATGATGGAATAGATACCACTTGAAAGGTACCATATCTATTATAATAGCATAAAAGCAGAAATACTGCAGAGAATAACAATGAAACATCATAGTATATGAAACCACAACACCAAAATAATATCTTTATTGATAGGAAACAATGTTCACTTGCCTCTTGGAGGTGGTAACCTCCAACAGAGTAGTTCTCTATTGCAATGATTCTCTAGAGAAGACTTCTCATGTCGTTGACTCCTATTTATACTAAATCTCTCTACCAAAAAAACAATCTATAGGAATATCTTCTAGAACAAGAAGCTTCTACTAGGTCTTCTTGCATTTGACTTATTCTTCCTTATTACTAGGCCTTATTAATATTGTCTTATATTAAATGGAAAATATATTATTCTACCTATGTGAGGAGTTAGGGAGGTTAGGTCCCTAATAGTGACACACATAAAAAATACTCAGTGTTTGATAAATAATTCATGCAATCATTTAGGTATTGAGGATGTGGAGAAACTAGTTTTTTCCAAGGGAATTTGTCCTTTACAGTAACCATGAAGTGTTGCAATACATTATAAACAACCATGCAATGTTGAAGCAAAGGGACATGGAATTGGTTGAGCTATTTGGAAGATAATCATTCATGTTGAATAATAAATCTAGAAAATCAACTAGAGTTGTTGATGCCTTGAGAAGAATGATAACATTTTGACTTCTATGATTGTGTAGATGGTGGGGATAAAAGAAATGAGAAACATATTTGAGGCATATGTTGATTTATATGAAGCATGGAAAGGAAATGAAAAATGATGGAATGGAGATTGGAAGCCATACTTGCATTGCTTCATTGAAGAATGATTTCTTTTCAAAATATGGAAATTGTGAATCCCAAGAGGATCAATTGGGGAGAAGTTTCATAAGAGAGACACATAATGGTGGCTTTCGACATTTCAAAATGGAAGAAATCTAGAATTGGTGAAAGAGTGTTAATATTTCTTGGGAATCAACAAATATGTCAAGAAGTGAGTTGAATGTTGTAGAATTCACATGAATGCAAGGGGTAATTCTATAATAATGGACTATATAAGGAATTTCTAGTACCCAAAGTACCACAAGAATCTATCAACCTATATTTTCAAGAACCTAAAGAGGAAATAATTATATCTTTGTAGTTCTAGATAATTTCTCGAAAATGACACATTTTATCCCATGAAAGAAGACTAATGATGAAACAAACATATTTGTTTTACTCTTTAAATAATTATTTTGTTAGAATGGTTTTCTAATAAGAATAATTTTATATAGAAATACAATATTAATTGGTAATTTTTGGACAACAATATAGAAAACGTTGGACACAAGGTTGTAGTTCAATTCTACCTATCATCCACAAGGTTATATAAAAACTAACGTATGAAACATGAGAATTACAAATATTTAAGATGTTTGGTAGGAAAGGAGACATGATAGTCAGATGTGGTGTTCATGCAAAAAGAGGTTTTGTATAACAATTTGGTGAACATATCAACACGAAAGAACTCTTTCTGAAACTTAAATGGTTGATTGCTAAGAAGGGTGATAGATTTGACAATCTTCCCTAAAGCAAGAAAGAGAAGTGTGGCTACAAAATCATTTGTAGAAAATATGAAGGAAGTGCATGAGAAAGAAAGTAGTGGATACAACATATATCCCAAGGGTATAAGCATATATAATATGAGAAAAGAAAAGCAATGAAATTTAATGGAATTTAATGAAGTAGACTTGGTGCTAGAATATTTGTAGAGAGAATGATTCTTTAGAATAAAATATATCATGTTGTAGATGAAGAAGATGAATTTGTGATATCTTGAACAATATTTTAGAAAATGCATATGTTTTAGGTTTTCTATAAAGTTTGTATACCCACCAACATTCAATGAGTTAGATTTGTATGAGTATGAAGAGGGTGTTGTAGATGAACATGAGGTGAATATTAATTGGAAAGAGTTGATTCGAAAGAGTTAAATACAAAAAGTGATCCAAACACTAGAGGATAGATTCATGAGTAAAAAAGGAGTTAGTAAATCAAAGAGTACTCACTTCATTAAGAAGGTAAAGTTTTATAAGAAGTCACGTGCATTCTAGAGGAACAAGGTAAAGTTTTAGAAGAAGTCACGTGCATTCTAGAGGAAGAGTTACATTTGGTCAAATGGACATTTCTTGAATAGTCATCCAATATCATGATCACGGATTGCCTTTCTTTTTGCCTGAGGAGTTTTATGTTGGAGGACCACCACATCCATTTGAAAATTAAATGTACTCCACCTATAAAGGTAAAATTTAAACCATTCTCTATCAAGTGTAGTTTGGAGGACGTTTGTAAGGTGTGAAGGAGATAAGGAGTTGCAGAACTGTTGGGGGAATATGTACAATTTGTTTGATCTCATCACCATTGATAGTGCAAAGAGTGAGCGTAATGCCCATGGGGTGTACGATTGGATGAAGTGAAAAGAGATTGGACAAAATATTTAGAAAAATGCACCATAATACCTTCAATTCAACCCAACCCAACTCAACCGAGGAAGAGTTCATGTATGATGGAAATAATAATAGGTGTAGGGGTGAATGAAGAAGAGTTCATGTACGATGGAAATAATAATAGGTGTAGGAGTAAATGAAGTGAAAAGAGATTGCACAAAATATTTAGAAAAATGCACCATAATGCCTTCAACCCACGAAGAGTTCATGTATGATGAAAATAATAATATGAAATAGAAAGTTTATTAAATATTTAATAAGATTGAATGGAATATTGTAAATGTAAATGCGAAGAGTTCATGTATGATGGAAATAATAATATGAAATAGAAAGTTTATTAAATATTTAATAAGATTGGATGGAATATTGTAAATATAAATGCAAAGAAAGAAAATGAGCACAATGGGAAACCTATTTTCTATTCTCTCATAGTTGATTGACTCACACAGAATGAAGCAATATAACATTTTTGTTATGGAGGAAACTCCCATATAGAAAGAATAATAATACCATTAATGAAGTAAATTATAAGTTTATATTTTATTATCTCATAGTTGATTGGCATTATGATGGGAAGGAAAGAAACAATATAATATCAAACAAAAATGAAAGAACTCTCATAAAGAAAGAATAATAAAGGATTTTCATAAAGAAGAATAATAAGAATATGATTAAGCAATATAATATCAAACAAAAATGAAAAAACTTTCGTAAATGATTGGCATTATGATGGGAAAGGAAAGAAGCAATATAATATCAAACAAAAATGAAAAACTCCCATATAGAAAGAATAATAAAGGACTTTCAAACAAAAATGAAAAACTCCCATAGAAAGAATAATAAAGGACTTTCATAAGGAAGAATAATAAGAATATGATTAAGCAATATAATATCAAACAAAAATGAAAGAACTCTTATAAAGGATTGGCACTATGATGGAAAAGGAAACAAGCAATATAATATCAAACAAAAATGAAAAAACTCTCATAAAGAAACAATAATAAAGGACTTTCATAAGGAAGAGTAAGTAATGGGAATATGATTAAGCAATATAATATCAAACAAAAATGAAAGAACTCTCATAAATGAAGAATACTAAAGGACACGTATAAAGGAAGAATAATGAGAACATTGATGATATGGAGAATGATGGGTAACTTTAATCTTTTGAAAAGGACATGAGCCATATGTTTGTTTTGTAATGATTGGTATCTCATTAAGGCTTTCATGTAATGATTGAAGATATATTTTAATAGACTAGTTAATTTCGCTTTTCTCCACCATGATTGAAAAATTTCTTGTTTTATTGCAAGCTTCCAATTATATGTGATGTGTTGTTTGAGTTTAAATGGAAACCTTATAGAATGCATCAACCTATGATTATAAGAATTTGGAAATAAAAGGGATAAATTGATATTAATATTTGGAGCATTCTATTCCATATCTTTATCCATCCTTCCTTAGATCACGGTACTCTTTTTTGTCACCTTATACTTCCCTTCCTATAAATCAATTTTGATGGAGCTTTTTGGGTAATACAAGGTTAGTCTATTTTAAAGGCTTCCTAAAGAATGAGAAAGGAGATATGATTAGTTGTTGTGCACAAGATATATATTTTTACATCAAAGTGATGCATAGGAATTTGAAGGGAGATATGGTTATTTGTTGCTGACAAGATATATATTTTTACACCAAAGCATAACTCCTTGCTCTTTATTATGTATATAAACAAAATGATTTATTATGATTTATTAAAAGTAAAATATATAATGATGGTAAATGAATTAAAATTAATTAAAATTTATAAATAATTGATAAAAAAAAGTTGAATTGAATGTTTTTATTGTTAGGTAAATTTGATTTGGTAAAAGAGTTAAGTAAATTTTATTTGGTGAAAGAGTTAAATGTTTCTTTCCATTATGCATATAAACAAAATGATTCATTATGATTCATTAAAGGTAAAATATATAATGAGGGTAGAAGAATTAAAATTTACAATTAACTGATAAAACAAAATTGAATTGAATATCAAATTGAATTGAATGTCTTTATTGTTAGGTAAATTTGATTTGGTAAAAGAGTGTAAATTTGATTTGGTGAAAAAGTTAAAAATGAATGGGTTTCTCTATGGTTAATTGAGAGACCATGGTTTTGGCAAACCATGGTATTGTGTCCATGCACCTTATGCAATGAATTTTATTTAAACTCATGATATCTTCATTATAAGATGCTTGATTGGCTGGCTTTGGCCCAAAGACTAATAAATCTATTAAGTATTGGTTTTCTAGGTTTTGAGTTTATAGTTTACATAAATTGATATTTTTCTTATGCCCAATATTAATCTCTTCATTGGAGAGCCTATGGATATGGAAGCATGTGAGAATAATATGGAGAGTATCTCTTCATTGGAGAGCCTATGGATATGGAAGCATGTGAGAATAATATGGAGAGTAGATTGTTTGGCATACCATAGCCTTGTGTGAGAAACTATTTGTCGGTGGTGTATGAGTTGTCCATCCATTTGTTGTAATTGATTAAGTTGTTGCGTAGAAGGAGAGGATCGGATTCATTTTGATTCCCCTTAGTGCAGGGCTTTCTTATTGTCAAAGACTAGTTGTTGGTCCTACTCCAAGACCATAAAGCAAAGCAATTTCACCAGGATCAATAAGCCAGGACGATTATAATGCTCTGGGGTCATTGGAGAGTGGAATCGCGTGGCAGAATATGATGCCACTGAAGCCATAGAGGATGTTGATGAATCATATTCCAATTGGTGCGTACGATTGTCAGTATGGTCCAAGTCTGTAGAGGAAAGCTTTGTGATCGTGAGAATATGAATCTGCTTGTCACGACAGTTCACGTTTCTCATAAAATGAGATCCGAGCGAAGATGTCTTCCGTGGTCACCTATAGTCTTTCCCTGGTGGCATTCTTATCGTGGATCTGTCAGGTCAATACTAGTGTGGACCTATAATGCTGTGAAACTGCATTGCTTTGGTCCTAGTGTCGATCTGCTAGCATGTACACGATAGCGTGTAAAAGGCAATGAGGGCAGGTTTGAGGGCCTGCTAGCAATCTATTTAGTTGGGAAGAACCCTGCCGAGGATGTAGAGGCCAAAGCCAAGGAAGCTGTGGAGAACAATAGTTTAACAGTGGTTGCAGGTGGCACAACGCCAGGTTAGAAGGAGCCGCGAGTAGGGTTTGTAGACCAGAAGAAGCCGTGCCCATTTTAAGGAAGGAGGAGCCACCGATGTTAGGGTTTGCAGACCCGTAGCGCATTGGAAAAGAGCCACCTAGGGTTTCAAACCAATGTCAATATTGCAGAAAGTGTGTGGAATTAATGGGTTTCAAGTGATGATGCAGTTATGTTGTGTGTTCTTTTCACTTTTAACAAGGAAGTTGGGCATTAGGAGATCTTTAGGGTAATAAGCATGGATGTTCGTTTTATTACAAGGAAGTCGGGCTGTAGGAGATCTTTATCATGGATAGAGGGAGCAGTTTCATTTTTAGACATGGGTGTTGTTGTACATAATTCAATTTCTTGTTTTACCTCAAATGTATGTGTTTTTGAAACAGAGTTTTTGGTTCAAGTTTTAAATCTTACCTAGTTTTAGGTAGGTTCCTAGTCTTAGGGAGTTTTAAGTAGGTTTTCTCCCTATTTTCTTTATCCCTCTCATGCATATAGAGGAAGAGGATGTAGGATCAAATTGTAGAACAAATTATTTGGATAACTATAAGGGTTGTAGGTGTTCTTATATTAGCTTGATGTTGAATTGGAGAAGTTGAATCTTTGATGTGTGAAAATGATTCAAAGAAAACTAATGAGTATAGATGATGGTACCCATGTATCTATATTCTGTCGATTGTAAACTCTTCTTCAATTACTCTTAAATCTATATTATGTTAACACTTAAGATTTTATAGAATTCAATCTTTGTGAACGTTATGGGGACAATGTAAAGGTAAGTTACTTTTGTGAGTCTATTGAATATCTATTCAATAAATTGTAACACTGGCACTATATGTTATTAATAAAAAAATAAAAGTTTTGGAGAAAACAAAAAAACATGTTTAAAGATCATGGACGGGGTGCTTGCACATCCACAATGGTTATGCAGATTCCAAGTATTAAAAGTTGTATTATAATGGTCATTTATTGTGATAATTTTGTTAAACAAACTAAATAAAGATTGTGATAATTTTTTTAAACAAACTAAATAAAGATAAACCATGAGTTGTATTATTCATCAATATGATATGTGTATAAAAATAGTGATGTGGTCCTTTGATTCGTATTCTAAGATGTCTCTTGGACTACCGATGATGAATATTCATATTCACTTGTGTCTTTTCATATTTCGTATGAAGTGAATAATACAATAATACATAACCATTACCAACTATGTTTCCAACATTTGTGCCCTTAATCCGAAGGGGTGTATGTGAGTCCAAGAAGAGAGTTGAAGAGTGGATATGATGGTTTTGGGATGACCAAAAATGAAAAGGATAACAATATTTAATTTCTTCCACTAAATAGTGATCCTGGTTTAAGGTAGACCACAAACCATGGAACTCGGCTCTAAGGCTCAATGGTTCACAGAACATTTCCTAAGTTAGCTAGAATTTAGAAGGTGGTGCTTGTGATAATTTGAATTGCTCTTCAATTCTGGTTTAAAGAGGACCATAAACTATTCTCTAGTATAAGCTCAAAGTCTTCTACTAAATGGAGGTTTAAGGAAAACCAAAAACTAATATGGTGGTTTTTGATTACCAAAAACCAAATCACACTCACTTGTCATCTTGGCTTGTTACTACTCGATTGATAGGACTTCGAAACTTGAACTACAAGATATGTCAATACTCGAGACTGAATTCATCGTGGTCAATACTCGAGAGTGAATTCATACTCGAGATTGAATTCATTGGTAATCTTCCTGGATATTGATGACCATCGCCAAGAATCCATCCACCCATAGTGGTTCTTTACTTTTGAATGTTTATTTCATTTGGAACATCTATCTCAAGGATGATTGTTGTTTTTACAATGCTCTCAAAGATGAATATCAAATAACTAATCTTCCATGTGGCCAAATTGATGACATTGTTGGGATATCGAAATCTACTCTAGAACAAGAACAGGTGAATATGAACTCTCTTGATGTAATCCAACATTATGGAACTGGATTGGTTTTGTATAATCTAAAATATGAAAGGTTGCCTCCTTTTCATATAACACTATTGTATGCTTGCTGTGCCTCATTTCTTTCCAAGGTTTGATGATCACCTTGGAAAGAGGAAGTTGATCTTCATCTATATTTGAATCTAGGGTGGCCTCAATGACATTTTGTTGTGCTCTCATCTGAATCATCATATTATTCTTCTTCGAAAATAAGGTTGTTCTAAACAAGGACTAGTTCAGACTGTCGAAGATTCTTTTGTTGTATTTCTTCTTGTTGGAGTTGTGATTCAAGCTGGAGAAATTTGCTTTTATCCTCTGAATCTTGTAAACATGTTAGAACATTGGTGAGAGTTGATATATTAGTTATGACTATATTGGCCACATAAGAGAGTATTAGAGTGTTCAATAACTCTAATATTTCATCAATTCAAGTCAACTGTGAGACCTTGGGAAGAAATCAAGAACAACAATCACATAATTGGTATCATATATGAAAATAAAGTTACCTTTCATATTTTGGATTATACCAAACCGATCCAAATACAAATTTTTGGATTCCTTCAAGAGAGTTCATATTCAGTTGCTCCATTTCAAGAGAAGAATGTGAAATGCCAACATTGTCAACCATTTGGCCACATGGAATATCAATGTTTAGATCTTCATCCTTGTGAGCATTATGGAAAGAACAATCATAATTTAGATAGATGTTATAGCTACAATAAATATGCAATATTAAACAAACACTATGGGTATATGACTTCTTGGCAAATGTCATCAACAATAAAAAATATATCTAGGTCATATCGTAGAATTCATTCTCGAGTATTGACACATCTTCCTATGGAAAGATTTGCATCTTATGACCTTTCCCCTGAGAGGGGGAATAACATCAATTATTGACAATCATGCCTTGAGTTTCCAAGTACTATCAATAAAGTAATAATAATAAAACTTGACAAGAAAGTATGATTTGGTTTGTGGTCACCCAAAACCACGAGACTATTTTCTAGTTTTCCTTAAACCACCACTTAGTAGAATACTTACAACTTCTTCTAGACAATGGTTTGTGGTTTTCCCTAAACCTTCATGTAGTAGAAGACATTCAAATTCTTCTACATAACTTTTTATGGTCATGTTTAAATTAACATTCTAGAGAACTTTCGATTAGCATAATACATTAGCTTCTAGCTAACTTAGGAAATGTTTTCGAAACCATTGAGCCCTACATCCAAGTTCCATAGTTTTTGGTCATCCTTAAACCACCACCACCATTTAGTAGAAGACATCAAATTATGGTATCCATTTGGTTTGTCGTCATCCAAAAACCACTAGATTCAGAGAGCACATTCAACCATTAGTAGTATTTGTCCACTTCGATATTTCAACTCTCTTTTTGGAATCACATACACCCCTTCAGATTAAGGGGGGGAATGTTGGAAACATAATTCGTAAGAGTTATTATATTATTATATTATTCACTTGATACTGAATATAAAAAGAAACAAGTGAATATGAATAGTCATTGATAGTCCAATTGACCACTTGGAAGAAGAATCCAATGGTTAAGATAATGTATTTATAAATGTATCATATCAATGAGAAGTACACTTCACACTTATCTAAATCCATGTGTCTAACAAAGTCAGAGTTTTGGTCATGAATTTTATGGTACTCAATATAATGAAGTCACGTCACAGAACTAAGAGAAGCATAGGGAAATTACTAGACTTGGATTTGTCATGAAATTCTCTGAGAAGGTTGACAATTTGATCGATGAGTCTATATATAGTAGAGGTAGAATGTACACATAAACACAATCACATAGGATTGATTTTCACGTTAAATTTATGACATATGCAAGCATAAACTTTTTCAATATCTTTCTAGAATGTTAGGCAATTTTTTTTGGTGTTGATCCAACAACCAAATGCAAGAGAGAATGAACACTATTGAGTTAAATATGAATACTATTGGCGCTACATTGGGTTAAATATGAACTATTTAACAATGAACAACAAGGGAAAAGACAATGTGGTGTGTGAGGAAATTAGATTTGTTTATTGCTTGTTAAAGTATGAAGAGATAAATTGTAAATAAATGTATATATAAGTAAGAAACAACCAAATTTATGTAAAAACTCGATGAGATATGTAAAAATTGGTCCTTTTAAAATTAATGATGTCCATAGGATTATATCAACCAATTTTTACATAAATGTAATTGTTGCTAGTTGAAGACCAACATACTTAGAGGAGGATTAATAGACCATTAATGTATTAATATATAATTGAAATATTAATGTATAAATCAAAGTATTAATATACTAAAGTATTAATGTATTAATTATTTGAAAGTTAATTAATGTAATGAATTATTACATTAATGTGATGTATAAATTAACTTATTAATACATTACATAATGCATTAATGTGTACTATAATGTATTAATGTAAAGTGTTAATTAATTAATATATTATATTAATTAATAAATTAATACATTACTAAAGTATTAATGCAATAATGTAGTACAATAATATTAATAAATTAATATATTAATCAAGTAATATACATTAATAATGTATAAATACATTGATGTACTAAAATATTAATGTAGTAATGTATTAATTAATTAATCTACTAAAGTAGTAATGTATTAATTAATTAATACATTAATAAAATATTAATAAACTATTAAAGTAAAATACATTAATAATACATTTTTACATAAATACAATAAAATTATTAATACATTAATAATGTATTAATATATTGATGTATAAAAATATTAATG
>SNQJ01S0123686.1:26997-38449 GCA_010110895.2 Picea sitchensis
AAATGTGTATTTACTTGGGAAGCTGAACACAGTTGCGTGAAAATAGATCTTGTCTATTTTAATTTGTTTATGTTTATGTCCCCAAGGGTTAGGTATTCAAGGGTTCTATAGACAAGGGTTTTTCCTGTGCTATATCTCTCTAATATACGTGTGGGGTCCAACAGTAGTACTCGTCCCAATATGTCAGGGAACTAACTAAGGAGGATAGACCATAACCTTAGCCGTTCTACCCGACTACCCAGGTACTAGAGAGTATCTTCACGAGTGTTGTTCTCAGTGACACTATAGCAGTCAGGCGGCCGATTGGTTTATCTAAAGAGGGCTTCAGGTAATCTAGGTCGATCCATACATAGGTGTTGTCTGATGCACTACCACTAAAAGGGGTACCAACAGGGGTTACAAGGGTGGCCAATAGATGTGCGCTTAAGTACCACTTGTATTTCCTGCATGTATGAATCCCTCAACCACGAGTTTATGCGTGAAACAACAGATCTCTGTGGCTTAAAGACACCGAAATATGTCTCTACCCTGAAGAAAAAAAATAACCCACACGTTCTGCCAAGGAAAGTTCTCTGATACCACTTGTAATATACCATATATAAAATGTATGCAAAACAAAAATAAAATGTTAGTAATGGTATAATAACAACAATATAACCAAAACATTCACCATAATAACACTGAAATGATATGAGAATAATAATAGAAATAACACTTTGAATATGAAAGCAATGTTCACGGGCCTCTTCGAGGGGGCAACCTCTAGTTGAGCAGAGCTCTATTACAATAATATCCAAGTTAGGGTTCTCATACCCTCGACTCCTATTTATTCTAAAAAGAAACATCTAGAGGAAGATCCTTCTAGAAGCGAAAGCTTCTATTAGGTCTTCTTACATCCATCTTATTCTATTTTATTGAAAGTCCTTATTAATATTGACCTTTATTACATCCGAATATATTGTTCTACCTATGTGCAGGTTAGGACCCTAACACATGGCCTCTTTTTATAGAAAATATTTGAGGCATTATCCAACCAGTCTTTAGTGTGAACAAGGGGCCCTTTAGGGCACCTTTAGTTCTTTGACCAACCCTCCACTCGGATTCAACTCGGATTTGGGGGTCAAATCGACTAGGGAGATAAACTAGAAGTGGCTGGGAGGACAACTAAAATCATTAATTCGTCGTCCTGAGGTTTGCACGGATTTTTGCGTCCACAGTCGCACATCGGGTGCATGTGCACTTTCCCTGCATTTTAGACTGGCGCACGTGCACGCACTTCCTTTATATTATGGGCGCATGCTGATTTTATAACTAGTTGTATAGTTTGTGCCCTTTGGAAATGCATTTTTGGGCCATGAATGAACTAATAGGTGTTTGGAGATGCTGGATTCCTGTAACCATTTCCAGATGAAATTTCAGTGATAACAAAGATTATAATTTGTTCTTCATCACAAGAAACAAATGTTCATGTTCTTTCAGGTGAGACTTTGACAAGCAATTTGGGGAAGAAGATTGGGTGTGTTTTCAAGTAGACTTAAATTATCTATCTTTCTTTTCAAATAAGACAAATATTTTGAGTTATGAGTGCAAATAGTATGGTATTATCAGTGCATCTTCTTATCTATTTTCGTTGGTTTAAATATTTATAAAATAGTGTAGATTTTTCTTTGTTTTTGTTATCTTAAATTTGTATTATATTAGTTCATTCCATTTTGTCTAAATCCAACTTTTATGTTTTTTTTTTCAAGAGTTATGATTTCATCTTGGCTTTTCATTACCAATTTCATCATCATCAATCATTATCAAGAAACAAAAGTCCTTAGATCAAAATCATCATCAAGTCAAAGCAAGAGTTAATGAGTGCTAATGCAAACACCAAAATGTTTCCTTCAAAAGTACAAAGGAAATCCAATCTATTAGTAAACTCGAGCATCCAAGTGATCCATACAACATCCATAAATCACACCCCAAAATATGAAAGCATCACTAAAGCATTATGAGTAAATAAGTCAAGAAAGGTAACCTTGGATGACAAAGCTCAAAATATAACTTTTAAATCAGGGGGGTTTCCCCAAGCCTAAGGACTTGGGGCTAGTTGAGTACTCAAAACTACCTTAACCTCCCTACTTACAGGTACCTAGGAGTCAGCTAATTAGTGTATGAGGTCATCTTATTTGAATAAGTCTCACTAGGTATTTTGGGTGTGGTTAACTAATGTAAAATGGTCATCCTTATAGAATAATGGTCGCTAGGTAGTTGATACTCATTAATGTTTGGAATGCTAGTAGTTAAGATTTTAATAATCAATAACTATTTGTAGAGGTAGGAAGTTATGTAATGAATGTCAAGGATTATTATTATTACATAGTAAGCACACAATTAAAGTTGACTGCCCATTATTGAGGGAAATAGAAAGAAACACACAATTCCGAATTTTAGCCTGCTTGGTGGTTTTATAGGATGGAGCGGGAGAAAATTTTGAAATTGGCGATGGCGCTTCAGGCATTCCAGATTCTCACTGATCCAGGCAACCATTGGGTAACTTTTGGACCTCACTGAACGTCTCACCCTCCTCCATTATCGCCGGCAGGTTACTGAGGTGGGCTCCGCGTGGGTCGTTTTCTCCTGCAAAGCTACAGGACAAAGACTCCTTCTCTGTATTGGTTGGTACCCGCAAACCGAGCCTCGGGCTTTCTGATCAGCGCACGGGTTTTGTCTCTTTGTCCAGCTTACTTGGTGTCACTTTTACTTGGTGTTTTGTCTCTCTGCTTGGTTTCCCCCTACTGACCTGGAGTACACCCAGGGACCTTCAGACTTTGACTTGAGTTCCCCTACAGTTAGATTCCCTCTACTTATAACATGGAAAAGCTGACATATCCTCTTATGCAGCCCTCGGATGAACTTGTCTGGAAACAGGAGGGCCTTTTTGAAAAAATAGACTCCCTTGAATCCAAGCGTTTGAGTTTTCCCTCCCAGTCATCTTTTTTAAACTTATCTACTATTCCAGCTGTGATCTCTGATGATAAAACCCCCCCCCATCAGTCGCCTTCCCCTGCATCGAAGCCTGTTCCTCCTACATCTGACAAGCCCCTTCCCAAAACTCCCCCAGCTCCCAAACAATTTTGCTCTGGACCCCGCAATGATGGTTCTCTCCCCCATAAATCTTCCTATGGTCGCAAAGTCTGGAAAGCCAACAAAAATTCAAAGCGACTGATGCTGGGAGATGGTGTGGGTTTTGAAAACCTTGTTATGATGTCGACCTGCACACTGGTGGGACGCATCTCCTACAGACACCTAAGCCATCCTCCTCTGGATGACTGGTTAAAAAGCAAGTGGTCTCCCATTTTAGGCTATTTGCCAAGAGTCCAGTACCTCAAAAAAGGTTGGATCTGTTTTCATTGCAAGTCCCCTTATGATGCCTCCCTTCTCCTCTCTTCTTCGTGGGTTTTCGGAGGGAGCAGTTTAATGCTTAAGCGCTGGAGGCTAGCATTCAACCCAGACACTGAGTATTTTCAACACAGACATCTTTGGGTTCTCCTCCCATGTCTCCCGCTACATCTCTGGAACGAAGATGCACTGAAAGCGATCGACAATTCCCTGGGGACATTCGTTGCTCATGATTTGCAGCTGCTCAGTGGCTCTTTAAGAAAAATGGGTAGAGTGCTTGTTGAGATTGATATCACGATAGGACTCTCAGAAACTCTGGTGATCGACTGGAGAGGACAGAAGCATTATCAAAAATTGGATTACCTCGGAATCCCATTCCGATGTAATCACTGACGTGAAACTGGACACCTCCGTTGAGATTGCCCGGGTAAGTCTACTACCGATTACTCTGAAGAACTGGATCATTTTCAACACCCCCATGAATACACGGAGGCCGACCCCTCACTGGCCTATATTGACTCGCCTCATCGCCCTGTCCTCCAACCCCTGATGGGTCTACCTGATGAACCGTTGTTTAAATTAAACCTGCTTTGTCCCTCACTTCTAAAGTCACTTACAAAAAATGAAAATAACTCTTTATCTGACTTTCCCTGGCTCTCGGCTACTTGTACTATTTCCCCCTCACCTGTTATCAAGGATACCCTCCACACAGATAGACCCGATTCTCTGAGGCACTACCACACTTCCCTGCCGGGATCGCTAGCAGTTCCGTTACCCTGTCGTGAGGAGAGCAACCAGCTCCTTCCTCACTCGTCCGAGTTGTTACAGCCTACCTCCGCGCCCTCGGATATCCAACATCTTGTTACTCTCAACCTCTCATCTCTCCCAGAGTCCCCCCCATAGCCTCCAGGTTTTAGCCAATTGGAGGAGGACGATGTTACCCTATTAAAGGTGTTAAACTCATTGGTCTCTCCTGGTTTACTACCGAGTAACCTCTCCCCTTTACCTATGTACCGTGGCAAACAACTACTTGTTCCAACCATTGACCCGGGTCCTTCTTCTTCAAATCTCTCCGACAAATCCACTAAAACTCATGCCTGGTCGCGTGGTATAGGATTGGAACTTTCCCCTCTCCAGACACGCAGCTCCAAAAAGAAAAAAGAGGAAGTGAGTACTAAGCCAGCTTCTACTGAATGTCCCTCGCAGGACGCAAAGGCCCTTAGAGCTTTGAAGGCCTTAGCAAGAACAAAATAATGATTGTGCTCTCCCTAAACATTAGGGGGATCGGAGGACCCCTCAAGTTTGCCTCCTTCCGAAGATTGTTAGAGAACACTAAGCTGGATCTCATTTTCCTTCAAGAGACCCTGGCCTCAGACCTTATTTCCAGAGACTTTTTGCATATTTTCAGACCTACATGGATCTCCGCAGCTGCTAGCTCCCTAGGGAACTCTGGGGGACTGTTAGTTGCCTGGAATCCGAACCTCCTTTCGCTTAGATCATTTATGACGAAGGGGGTCATTCTTTTGACTAGTCTCTATCAACCCACAGGACAGGAGATGGCGTTTCTCAATGTCTATGGCCCTTGTTCGAACAGACCACACTTATGGAATCATTTGGCAGAAAGCGGACTGCTCTCTCTGCCTAATCTTATTCTTGGTGGAGACCTAAATATCATTCTGACAGCAGAAGAACATTGGGGGGGGGCTTTCTTGCCGGGACATTCGGAGGCTTCCTACAGAGCACTGTTTTCTGCAAACAACCTGATTGATATCAAGCCTTCGTGTCTGGCCCCAACTTGGCGAAATGGGCGCTCAGGTAAAGAAGCCATTGCTAGAAGGCTAGATCGATTTTTGGTGGCTGAGGCATTTTTGTCTTCAGCAACTTGTCCTTCTTCGTGGGTGGAGTTCCCATTTGTCTCGGACCACGCCCCGATCCTCCTTCAGTTGACGCCTCCAAAGCTACACCGGTCGAATCCTTATAAATTTAATCACCATTGGCTCGAGCACGTAGACTACTCGACTTTGGTCCATCAGGTCTGGAGGGACAATTGCTTCATGGATGAGTTAAACCCACAGTGGCGACTGGTATGGAAACTTCAAGTTCTTAAAAAAAAATCAAAGCTGTGGTTTACGGAGTTTAAATTAGCACAGTCGTCTCGACTTATAGATTTGGAATCTAAAATAAAAGAGCTTATTCTTAAAGCGGCCCAATCGACCTTGACTGAGGCGGATTCGGCATCACTTTCAGCTCTTGAACTGAACAGATCCTCCATCCTTGGGGATCAAGAAAATGCATGGCGATTGAGGAGTCGTGCAACTTGGTTAAAGAGTGGTGACTCTAATACCAAGTACTTTCACAATTTGGCAAGTTTTAATAGAAGCAAAAAATCGATCTGGACAATCGACAGCGAGGAAAAGGGGACCTTACGTGGGCATGAGGCGATAAAGGATGAGGCTGTGAGTTATTTTAAATCACAATTCAAAGCTTCCAGCGTCCATAATCTTCCGGAAAATATCACTATAGCCGGCCTATATTCACATTATTTTTCGGCTGAAGAGGTTACAGAACTTTATAACCCGGTTACACTTTCAGAAATCAAAGATATCTTGATTCAGTTTAAAAGGGAGAGAAGTCCTGGGCCGGATGGCTGGACTACAGAATTTTTCATTTTCTTCTTTGATCTCGTAGGCGAGGATTTACTTCAGATGGTGGAGGACTCCCGATTAAAGGGTCATATTTCTGGTAGCCTAAACTCTACGTTTTTGGTCCTAATCCCGAAAAATGACAGCTCGCTTTCCTTCAATGATTACCGACCGATCTCCCTCTACAACCTAGTCTACAAGTTGATCTCAAAAGTCATCGCCAACCAGATCAAACCCTTTCTTGGAAGGAGCCTCTCGGCTGAACAACTCGGCTTCTTAAAAGGCAGAAGAATCCAGGACGCTATAGGGTCCGCCCACGAGTGCATCCACAGCATCAAGCAGAAAAACCTAAAAGCTTTGATCTTGAAACTAGACCTTAAAAAAGCATTTGACAGCATTGATTGGGATTTCCTGAGACTTGTTCTTTACTCTGCAGGTTTTGGTGAAAAACTCTCTAATTGGATCCTTGCTTGTGTTACTAGTGCCAATTTTGTTGTTCTAATTAATGGTGAGGCCACAAGCTATTTTAAAAATGAGAGGGGTCTCCGACAGGGATGCCCCCTGTCCCCCTACCTATTTATATTGATTATGGAGGGCCTCAGCCTCCTCCTCACTAAAAGCTTCACTGAATTTAAAATCACAGGTATAAAAGTCTCCAAATTCATGAAGATGTTCCACCTGATGTTTGTAGATGATGTCCTTCTCATGACATTAGCTGATCCGGCGGAATGGACAGTTATCCAAGAGGTGCTTTCACTTTTTTGTTCAGTCTCGGGACTTGCAATCAACCAAGCTAAATCTACTGTTCACTACTGGGGTCTCTCGGAGACAGATCTCACTTGTCTCAAATCTTCCATTCCCTTCTCCTTCTTAAACCTGAGCGAGGGTTTCATTTACCTTGGTTATCGTCTAAAGCTGAAAACCTCCTCTCCCGAAGATTGGCAGTGGCTTCTTAGACTATTTGAAAGGAAGATAGGCGGTTGGTGTAATATTTGGCTCTCTCTGGGCGGTCGTCTTACACTGATCAAAGCAGTTCTGGAAGGTTTGGCGGTCTACTGGATGACCTTGGAGAGAATTCCCAAAAAGATTATCAACTCTCTCCGGAGACTCTCTTCTAATTTTCTTTGGAATGGATTGGGGAGAAAACATAGTTTTCATATTTGCAGATGGGAAATTCTGACAAGGCCTAAAAGGACAGGTGGCTGGGGGCTAAAAGATCTTTACAACTTTAACTCTGCCCTCCTGGAAAGATCCTTCTGGAGAGCAGCTAATATCAACAGCATTTGGCATCGTATTGTTACTGATAAATATTTTGGCTTCTTGCATTTTAGTGACTGGATCCGTAAGTCTTCCTTACTTACACAATGGGCCTCCTCCTTCTGGAAGGGTCTAGTTGCCGCCTCTCCGGTCATTATCCATTGGTTACGATGGCTACCAGGTTCTGGCTCTGAGATTTGTGTTGGAAAAGACAAAATTATTGGCGTTGAAGATTGCTTGATACTCTCCTCCACACTGATTACAAAGCTTGCCTCTTTGAATAGGACCTTCCTGGCGCAGTTTAGGAGCTCGAGTGTATCCCCTGTTCTCCCGGATACTTGGCTGGGCGCTGCATATTTGACTCTAAGTGGTGGGGAGGCAGCGGAATGGGACCGCTACTCTTCAGCATTAAAGACGGCCGAAATTTCCCTCAACGAAAACTCGGATGCTCTGCGGTGGGCGGGAGGTGACGCTACAGGTATCATCTCCGTTAAAAATTTATACAATGCTCTGATATCACAGCAAGCCCATGAGCCCGATATTTCCTGGTTCACTCAGCTTTGGAACTGGAAGATCCCGCTCAAGTATAAACTATTTATTTGGCTAGCAGGGAAAGGCAAGATTTTAACTTGGGACCAGCTTCGTCGGAGGGGCTGGGAAGGGCCAGGCATTTTCCCTCTCTGCCAGCATGCCCAGGAAGATATCAATCATCTTTTAATTCACTGCCGTTTTACGATGGAAGTCTGGAAAATCATTTTATTCTACTACAAACTTCCTTTCTCCTGGAGCGGTGACTCAATTTCTAGCTGTTTCAACTCTTGGAACCGGAATAAATCCTCTCCGAATTGCTTGGCTGTGACCATAAGTTGGCACCTTTGGATTGAACGAAACTGGGCATTGTTCGAGGATCAGACTCCATCTTTGATGGCTGTCTTCAAAAGAGTAATTGCCACCCACAACTGGCACCCTTCTACTTTGAAGCCCACACTCACCAAAGCGTTTAATCTTGACTTGCCAGATGGTTTTACCCTGGCCTGTTTTGATGGAGCGGCCCGATCAAATGGTCTCTGTTGTGGAGCCGGGGGCTTTTTCAAAGCACATCCGTCGCGCATTACAAAGTGGTTCCTCAACTGTGGTCAGGGGACCAACACCAAAGCGGAGCTCATGGGACTTTGGGTCACACTCTTCCTTGCTTCTTCTTGGTCCATCTCGCATCTTCTCGTCCGAGGTGACTCAAGTGTCATCATAGACTGGATTACTCACAAGTCTAAGCTCAACGCAGTCCACGTTGCTTGTTGGAAACAGAAAACGTGTGAACTCTCCAAGGGCTTCACCAACATCAACTTTCAACACTTTCCTAGATCCTTTAATTGTGAGGCTGACGCTCTCTCAAAAAGAGCGCTTATTGAAGAGGCTGGAATACTTACGCTCTTCCACAGTGATAGGGGACATGTGATCTCGCCAACCTATCTGGTCATCTTCTGATCATTTGTATGATTGTTGTATGAACGATGTTGACCTTCTCGGATTTCTGCGTATTTGTTTGTTTCATTTCCTGAGCCGGTTCACAGTTCATTTTGATTGGCATCGACCTGCTGACTTTGAGCGCTGTCGATTTTGTATTAGTGCGCTGACCGCTACATTTTGTTTTTGTGCACTGACTTCTATCCAATCTTCATAGATTTGCTGCAGAATTTGCATTGTAAATGATTTTATACTCTTTATAAAATCGAGTTAATTTTTTCATGGAAAAAAAGGATTATTATTGTATTGGATATCTACTCTATTGGAGGTTTCCCCTTCTAAGAAGAAAGTGAACATTGCTCATATTTTGGCATATCAATAAAGGGTTCTATTTTTGCAGGTGCTATATTCTAGTTTTTCTCTCTTTAATTCTTGTTAAAAAGTTCTATTTTTGTAGGTTCTATATTCTAGTTTTTCTCTCTTTAATTCTTGTTGTTTGCATTTCTCAYATATATTTCTCTTAAATTATCTCTATATACTATTTAAGTACATTGCAAGTGGTATTAATGCACTTTCCTATGCCAACACACACCCTAATTTTAAACAATATGTTTTTTAGGCTAGAGACATGTTCTAGCATCTATAAACATAAAGATATGTGGTTTATAAGTTCACCTACAACTAATAAGCATACATAGGAATTAAAATTGCGTTCACTTAGTTGGATGCCCTTGTACACCTCTGTTGGTACTCAATGAGTATTACCACATTAAACATAATATGTGTTCGACAAAATAGGGTATTTCCACATAGGATGAACACCTTAAGAAACTTCTCACACAACCATATCAAAGATAATTACACTATTGTATTACGTGCTTAAAACCCTTGAAGAGGAAAAAATCCACAACCTCAACCAACATGACCACTTGAGGCAATATATTAATGAAAAATAAAAATATTTTGCAAGAGAGTTTCTCACAATCAATCTTCAACAAATGACCCTCCATGCTCTTTAAATGGATATTATGGACCAATTGGGTGGTAAGCCATGGATCAATATATTCATTAGTATAAAGGAGAATATGATCCATCACATCACTTTATGTCTAGAACATAGTGTGATCGTCGTATTACATAAATACAAATGCATACTAATGAAACACACTTTTACCTAAAGACATATTAGACCAAGTTGATCTTAACTAAATCCTAAGTGTCTAAATATCCTAACAATATGTTACTAGGTTTGATCTTCCACATACTTTCAAGCATAGTAAAATCCCCCTACGCATACGTAATACCATCTCTACAAAACCCTTTCGACCATTTGTCACTATAGTACATCGAGTAAATAACTCACAAAGAGCACTCTCATGTATCGATAAATTGCTAGTGTGACTCAGGATATGGTTTATCCTCCATAGATAGTGCCTTTGAAAGATTAACTAAGTGCTATTACTAGAAACACCATGGTAAGATATCTATAGTGCCTGACATTCATCCACTCATAGGACCTTCTCCAACTTCTATAACTTAGGTAATCAAAGAAGTTAAAGGTCATTATTTTTTGCATAGTTTCAATAAGCCTTTAGTACAAATAACATGATCATAAATAAAATTTCCTATAGAACTTGGAATATCTATAATTTGGAAATTGTGTTAGGACAATAATACTTGAGCAATTAAAAAGGGTCTATATGAGATCCCAAACCTAAATGGACCATTGTGGGTGACCCATCTCAAAATAATCTTCATGTGATGTTGATCATATTGGTGTAACTCATTGGTAACCCTATCAATGGACCCACATGGCCCTATGACTGCTACTAAAATCAAGACCAATCTCACCCAATTGGAAGACATGATACAAACCCTCATTAACTCACATAAGGAATGTCAAGATAACATGACCACCTTCAAAACCCACATCAAAAACAACATGTCCTCCTAGGGAAACATCAATAGTGAATTGGAATTTTGGAATGATATGATAGGGCTAATGGATAGTGGGGAAAATGCAATGCAAAATAGCCATTGCACCGGGCCACCCTTTTATGTCACTCAACTTGATATGAGGCACTTATTCCTAAGGTAGTTATGAACATTTTTGATGCTTGCAATCCAATATGATAAGTGGATCAAGTGAAACATTACTTTACCCCCAAGGAATTGAGGATGGACATCTAAAAATCCAAGTGAGTGTGTTCTAATGGACATAGAGAACTAGTAGTGGTGGCAATGTGTTACACATTATTTTTTTCATCCCTATGACCGTTAATGATGTAAACCTATGTGTTGCCTTCAGAGGGGTCAGTGGCCCTAATTCCTAAAGAAAGAAGGGAGAAGAAATTTTAATGAAAGAAGAAGTTGTATTTTCCTTTGTAAAAACCCTATTAAGGAAGATTTTCACAGGTTGCACTATACATAGGGTGCCTAGGTTGCGAAGTTTCTGCATGTTGCTCTATAGCTAGGGTGCAGAAATTCCTATATGTGGGAAAAATGAGCGTCTTCTCTATGCTTCTAGAAGGAGAAGGCTCTATGGTGAGGTGGCCTCCAAATGGTTTGGATCTTACTCACTTTCATGATTTAGTGGGATCATCCTAACCTCCTCACCTTATCCTCTTCAGCTTATAAAAGGAGAGGAGCTCTCATGGAGAAAGTTAGATTGGCTTGTTATTGAGTTTTGTAGCTTGGATTTT
>SNQJ01S0123687.1:0-10174 GCA_010110895.2 Picea sitchensis
CCATTGATTTCGGGCCTGGAATGAGTCGCTCTGAGTGTTGTGCTTTGCGCTCATGGATGCGGCCTGCGGCCCTTGCCATCTTTATTTGATAACACCTTCAAACTTGCGCACTAGATGAGTGAGTTGAGTGAGTGAGCAAATGAGGCACTGGCTTCCTTTATTTATACAAACTGGCGGGTGCTAAAAAGGTGTCTCTTCGTTGGGCAGGGCCGACTTGTCTTCTGAGTGGTTAAAACCACTTTAATTAGCCTGGGGGCCGACTTCTCAATTGCATAATATATTTAGGGTTTGACCAATCCACAAAAGGGGATTTGGTTAATTACAATGCCCGACATGATCAATCCAGAAAAGGGGATTGATCTAATTAATAATGACTCAATAATAAATAGAATACTCTTTGCAGTTACAATATTTCAACAATTACCTCTAGCAATTGGATAATAGTCTCTTTGTTTAATGCTTACTTTTCATGCTCAATTGCTATATTTCTGAGAACTATGACTTGCCGTTGTTGCATTCTATTTATTGCTGTTATATAATTAATTGGTTTACTGTTGTAATTTGTAGTAACCATAGCTATTTTTACTTGTTTACTGTCTAAAGGACAATTTTTGCACTCTATAACTTGATAATTGTCTATATATGCTGCAAGTTGTTTATTGTATCATACAGATACACCAATTATCTCGCTATCCTTTATCCCTCTTCTAGACCTAGACCTAACTAACAGGTGATCAAGATAGGGGGCGGTAGGCGTGGCTAAATCTTTCTATTTGATCCTTTGAGGTCACCAGGGAAGCCTCCCTTGTGGTGGATTTCTTCCATCACTAAAACGAGGGAAGATTCTACTTAGGTGACAATGATAGTTTCTTCCGTAGCTACACAAGATTTGGGGATCTTGTAGAGGGCTTTGCACAAGTACAAATCATGTGATAATAGTTCCAAAGGAAACAATTTTACAATCTTGACTCTAGAGTCATCATCAATATCATAAATAGGATCCACATCGAAATGAAAACAACTCATATCCCGTTTATGCCTCCCAATATGTAGAAGATCATCAATATTTTCAATCTTATGATCATCATGTTCTTCATTAAATGAAAAATTTGCCAAATCCAAGGGTTTCTCTGAAAATTCTTCCCTTTTTAAATCATCATAGGATGCATCACAGAAGTCAAAAATTTGGAAAGGAGTACAACTTACCACACCCTTGTCTTCCTGTGAAGGAGAGACGAATGCTTGGATGCTCTTATCTCTATTAAATGGAGGAGAAAATGACCTTCTCAAATTCAACGTTACTTGAGGGTCTTTCTTCAAATTCAATCTTCTCAAAATCATAACGATACAGATCATCAAATTCAGTATTTGGATAAGATCCGAGGCTTACCAAATTCTCATCTTCATGAAGAGAAGTGCTTTTTCCAATAGGGTCTTTTTCATTGACTTGATTTTCAACATGATGTACATCATCAAGATCTTCTTCTTCAAAGGATTCATGAGGTAGCTCTTGCTCTAGCATGGAAACTCGAGAGAGCTCCTTATGAACATGCTCTTGATGTGATTGATTCTTCATACACTCATGTAATGTCTCTTCGTATTCATGTAGGGCTATCATAATGTCCCCGAGGATTCCTTCATACTCTTGGTATAGAGGACCCCAATGTTTGAGGAAGACTTGGATCAAAGCTGCAAGAGAAGTTATCTTCCCTTGGGCTTGTGCAATACTTGACCCATCTCCGTTGATCTTCTTTCAAAGAAAATACAAATAATCTTATTAAGACATCCTCATGTCTTTCATTGGGCTTTGAAAATACTTAAAATATGATGAGACATGTGGAATAACACAAAGAGCATCACCATCAAACTTTGGAATATTATTTTCCCATTTTGGAAGGAGCTTATTTGTGTATCCTAGAATATCCTTAATATCAAGAGGATGCTACAATTCATGAAGTTCCCATGGTGCCATATTACTTTACTTTTGAACATAGTAGAGAATTATTACACTTTTACAAAACACAATTATATCTTGCATTAAGAGGATTAATGAAAATGTTGGGCACATTGATGATAGAACATAAAATAAATTGAATGATGATATAATTTATTTTCAACATAAGGTTGGGCATATAGATTTAGAAGTTATGTGCCAATATTGTGTCCTTTTCACTGGGATGGATTCAGTTGCAGTTACTTTTATCGAGTCTTGTTCATACTGCCAGTTATTTGCTGTTAATTTTGTTCTTCCTTACGTTATTTCTTTTTCCTGTTACGTTGTAGGAAGAACCCACTTGAATGTGTTTTAAGTAAGCTCACCGACTTCTGCAAATATTTGTTTTAACAGAAATTTGTTTTTATTTAATTGGGCCAGGATATCTTGAATTCACTGGAGTTGTCAAGGAGGCAAAATCTTCTAYTGTTCATCGATGCAATAGAAGAAATACTTTTGCAAGAAATGCCAAAAGGTACAAGTTTCAAAAGAACGCTTCAGTAAATGTTTGAAGTTCAAACTCAATGGTGGACACTGGCTAATTTAGTATGAACTCTGCTTTGAATCTCGTGGACTGGAGATTCAGATGATTTTTTATACTTCAAAATGCAAATGCAATTATTCAGGCGTGTTTAATTCGTATAACAAAAGTTATTTTAGAACGAAAATGTATCATGTGTAAGCATCTATTAGTCAACAACGTCTCTCTTGAACAAAATAATTATTAATATGCATATTATATAGTCAGTGGATATGTTGAGAGAAAATTCCTTGTTGATAACTATGTTCTCCTTGAAACGTGTAATTGTTAGAGCGCAAGTGATTGTGTATAAAACAAAATCAATTCATGCACAAAGAATTTATATTGGATATAATATAATTTATGAGGCTTACATAGAAAATAATGAAATTATAGTGTATTTTTTAAATGACTGCAGTACTTTTTGGGTTTAATGTAGTTTATTTAATCATTTGTGCTTTTCTTCATCCTAGTAGAAATGAGATAGCGATCCATGCTTTTAGCAACAATATGAATTGTGGTGTCTTGCAATTGAATTTCCAACATGGCAATTTGCTGGATTTCAATAGTGAGAGATAATACAACGATAACATGGATACCGATTTTGACTGGAGTCATAATATGGTTGATTGCATTCTAAGAACTTTGACCCTTGTAAGAAGTTTATTGCATAAAAACTGATTGTGTATATATATATATTTTCAAGATGACTCCATTCATTATCTTCTTAGGGTTGTTTATCAAGTTAGAATACATTACAAAGACACATTTCTTGTAACCTATTCAATCCTTAGGTTCTTTTAAAGGGGTGGGGTATCAAAGTTTTTCTTTTCCTTAATCATCCTGAAGCTTGTTCTCGAGGGCTCCATCGTTTTCTGCTTAAGAGCTTACCAATGATTGTAATTATGCTCAAATCAGAGTTTTGAATCATAAGTTATGGCCTCCTAAAGTTCAATCCTTATTGCCAAAATCCTCTTATGCCCACGTGGCACCCATGTGGCATCCACATGGTCTAACTAGCGTATATGTGGCTACTGACGTGGCTAATGACATGACACCCACATGGTAATTTATCCATCGAGGCCCTTGACCAATTGACCCTCGACCCCTCCGCGTTCAACACCACCTGACTTCTCTCTGTCGATACATGACATGTCGATATCGACCTATCGAGTATCGACCCATTCCAACACCACCTTACACTCATTCGATACCCGACATGCCGATATCGGCCTATTGGGTATCGATCTATTCCAACACCCACCATGTCACAACCTCCCGATGGACGATAAGTCGGTAGTCCAATGGGCACCCTGGACACGTGGCCCAATCTGGACCTATCATATCGCTTGACACGTGGTACATGTGGACCGACCCCTTTCATGCCTAATAATCTTATAAGGTTAATGAATCATTACATTATAATCTCATGCCTTAGGATTTTATTTATTTAATCCTCATTAATGTTAATTAATCTTCATTAATTTAATATCCCACGTAATGACATTTTTGCTTAGTCTAATTTACCGGCCCGGTAAATACCAATGATTTACTTTACCCTGGTATATTAAATGCCAAACCTATCTTCTTACTATTTTCTTGAGATTTGATATCCCAATAGAAGAATTAATAATAATTATTTTAATGAATTAATTAATGCACTTGGGATTAATATATTAATTTACATTATGCTTATACCGCCCCCCAGGTATTTGTCTTGTCATGCACGCCTTAAAGGTTCAAACTCTCGGTATCTGATATCTCGGTGGAGACTCCATGTTATAATATTTTATATCGGCCCAGATGTAACGCTTATCACATGCACCCTTTGACCTTTCCATCACCTGGTACCCGATATCCCGGTGGGGATATTAAATATTATTATTTTGACATTGTGTTATATTGACTGCCGGGGAATAATGCCATTACATACTCTTATCTCCTCATGGTGCTCGGTATATTGGTGGGGTTTTAATATTAATTTAATAACACGATATTATATTATATCGGCCATGTCGACCCCAGGGTCCATCACTATCATGTGCATTTCTATTCTCAATCCTTTGGTGCTCGATAGCCTTGTGGGGTTTAATAATATTACATTATATTGGCCCTCGGGTAAGCCATGCTGAATTTTCACTATGCTTGGCTCAAGTATGAGGTTTATTTCAATTTTAGCATTTACTTGAACCATAAACAAATGCAGCTACACCATTAACAATTGTTGCAATAACCAAGATCACAAGAAGAAATACCATGCACAAGAACACAATAAATATCCTAGGAAACCCTTTTCAACAAGGGAAGAAAACCCAATAATCCTTTGCTATATTCTCAAGAGAGAGACCTCCCACAAGATAGACCTTGCACACAACACGGTGCTCTCCAAAACCAAGAAGCTAGCGCCCAAGAGAGGTGCACACTTCAACCCTAGAAGATGTACTTGCTGAAATTCTGAAATTACTTGTGAGTTGTGTTTCCTCAATGGGGAAATCACCTTTATTTATACTAGACTGGAAACATCAAAAGTGGTGTCTATTGGCACAACAGGGTCGACCTCAATAACTCAGAATATAATTAATAATTACAATATTAATTTTCTTTTACATTAATTATCTTTCACWTTATGGTGGGGCGGACCTGTACCCTTTACATCACAATTAGGGTTACAGGTAAATCTTACTCTTAGACAATATAGCAAGGGATCTGCCACACCCACTAGTTCTCAGCCACTAGGGGCACGTCCACCTGTGCTCAGCCACAGGGACGTCCTACTCAATAGATCTCTATCTCATTGAGTCTCACAGGAGAATCATCTGGAGTACCACATCGCCTCATCTCTCTACACAGAGGAGAACGATACACCCATCACATGGGCACCTTCACCCCTCACAGGAGTACACAACGTTCCATCTCAGTCTCAGAGAGGAACGACACACCCATCTCATGGGCACACCCAACTCATGGGCTCTCTCACAGGCTGACTCACTCAGTCTGTGTCCTAGAGGATGTCTCACGAAGTTGTTATCATCAACACTCCCTCTCAGCTAGGGAGACATTCTCCACCAGGTCAAGTCTCTCATGAAAGTACTCGAACTTCATCTTGACAAGCGGTTTGGTGAAGATATCTGCAATCTGCTCATGTGTAGGAAGGTATTGCACGTGTACTGCTTTCCTCTGCACCATGTCTCTGATATAATGATATTTTATCTCAATGTGTTTCGATCTATCATGAAACACACGATTCTCAGAGAGCTTCACACAACTCTGGTTATCACAGAATAATGATAGGATCCATCTCATGATCAAATAAATCTGTCAAGAGCTTGCGAAGCCACACTGCTTCGCAGACTGCCTCACTCAATGCTATATACTTTGCTTCTGCGGTACTCAAGGCCACAGAGCTTTGTTTCCTGTTACACCAGGAAACCATGGCAGACCCCAAGGTAAAACAACAATCGAATGTGCTCTTCTGGTCCACTACGCTCCCTGCCTAATCTGCATCGACATATCCCTGCAAACTCAAGTCTACACTGGAGGCATATCTCAAGCCGTATCCAACTGTGCCTTGTAGATATCTCAATACATGCTTCGCTGCTATCCAGTGAGTCTGTCTCGACTGACTCATGAATTGACTAAGTACATTCACTGCATAGCATATATCAGGTCTGGTGTTAACCAGATACATCAATGATCTAGTCAACTATCGATACAAATGTGGACTAGTCTTGCCTGAATAAGTAGAACCATCATTCATTTTCTTCAAATCCATCACCATCGGTGTAGGCATGGATTTGCATTCTGTCATACTGAACTTCTTCAATATTTCAACTATATATTTTCCTTGACTCATGTTAATCTCATCAATCCTCTGCCATACTTCTAGTCCCAAGTAGTGCATCATACCCAGATCCTTCATCTCGAATTCAGAAGTCAATGCTTGCTTGCATTCAACAATAAGTCTTTCTGAACCAGTGAGGAATAAGTCATCCACATACAGGACCAATATTAGGCACATGTTACCAACAATAAGATAATATAGGTTTGGATAAGCAACACTCTTGCTAAAGCCCAAACTCATCAAGAATCCATCCATCTTCTCGTACCAAGCACGAGGTGCTTGCTTTAGTCCATACAGGGCTTTCTTCAACCTGCAACTTTTCCATGACAAGAAGGCTCTGTATCAATGATGTGGTTCATGGCTGAAAAATAGCTCGAAAATCTCTTTGGTGTCTTGCTCTCTCAGAATGTGCCTCGAGGAGCTGCATGTCCCTCTGCGTCTTGCAAAGTTTTTCGAGCCCAGACATGCATTTTATGGCCTATTGCAATGTCACTGGGGACATCAACTGGATCGACTGGATTAACTAGATTGACCGAATCAATGGTTGTCTCCCTCTAAATTGATGAAGGGGAGAAGGTATTGTCTCTTCCTTCTTCTCAAAGAGTTTGACTTGCTCTGAGTCAAGTGACTCCCTCTGAAGTTTGAAGGATAGACATCTTCCTTTTCCTGTGTTGCTAACCTGGAGATATCTCATGTCTTCTCAGTTCCTTTACTGACTCTACAATATTTTGATGGCCTCTGTACTAGGATAATAACCAAGATGGCCTCCCATAGGGATAACAACCAAAATGGCCTCCTGTACTAGAATAATAATCAATCAAGAAAAATTGGACTCCCGTACCAGGGATAATGGTCCAAGTCATGAGGGCTCCCACACTAGGGATAATGGTCCAAGTCATGAGGGTTCCCACACCAGGGATAATACCCTCCATTACCAAAAGGCAATCAACTACATGTTAATGATTAAATCAAATAAGGAATGTAGTACAACAACTTACCCTAGTCTACAATTATGCTCACTCTTTGTATTTGGTCTTCCTGAGAAAGGTTAGAGGAAGTAATCCTCATCTCTCATGTCTTCCTCTTTATGAGGTGGGTCTGGATCAATGTCAACGATGGAAGCATATTGTCTTCCTTTCTTTCTCGTCAGACAATTTCTCGCAAAGTGTCCATACTTGTCACATCTGAAGTACTGGATCTTTGACATGTCTTTTCTCTGATCATAACCTGAAGCTCATGAAGTCTTCTCATCTTTGAATATTTTCCTGAAGTTTCTTTTAAATCGTCCTCCTTTCTTTGCATGAAGTGCAAGAGCATGATTGCCATCAAGAGGGGAGTCTTCCACTCCTCTAGCTCTAAGTTTGATTTCTTTTTGGGTACAGTCTGTCCACAAACGATCAAAAGTAGGTAGTTTTTTTTTTCTTTTTTACTAATACTTTGAAGAAATGGTTCCCAATGTTTTGGAAGATTATTGAGAGTGGTCAAAACAAGTTCTTTGTCAGATATGATTTCTCCAATGGCACCTAGCTGATCTCTGATCTCTTACATCTTGATAAGGAAGGAAGCAACAATGTCACCTTTTGTCATCTTGATATTTTGAAGCTGGCCCTTCAATGTAAGAGCTCTAAGGGTGTTGTCACTCTCAAACATATTCTTCAATGCTTCAAACATTTCATAAGCTGTCTTCAGGTTGGCAATACAAGGTAGGGGATGATCTCTTACTGAGTAGATGATTATCTTCCTTGCGTTGACATCATCTCCCTTCCTTTTTTCCTTCTCTTCATCGGTAGTTGTCTCTGGTAAATATTTTTGTATTGTCCACAATAGATCTTCCTCTTTAAGAGTGATATGAAGTCTTGGCTTCCAGGAACTGAAGTTGCTTGATCCATCAAGCCTATCTTTCACCAATGTTATGTTCTTCATATTTTCAGATTCTTCACAAACCCTTGCCAACTGGGCTAGAAAACCTAACGACTAGGCTAGGCTAGCAAACTTAGTTTTTGTTGGGCTTATGACTGCCAACAATAAGCCTTAAAAGTGAGAAGAACACCTGTGAGCTCAAAAGCTCCTTCAATGAGCTGCAGAAACCCTAGATTTGAATTTTCTGCAGAAAATTGCGAAACCCTAGGGCTAAAAATGCAAAATTCTCGGAATTGCAATATGAGAATAGTTGGAGGTGCACTGAGGGAGGCCATACACCCCTATGTAATTTTTAGCCCCAACGTTTCAGTTTTAAGTATTGGAACACCCAAGAAGGAGAGGGTCGTACAGATTTCTGGAAACCCTAGGAGGTCGTACGATCCTGCAGATGAGAGAGAACAACTACTAGAAAATTGTGCACTGGCTTCTTCAAGACCTATGCTCTGATACCATGTTGAATTTTCATTATTCTTGGCTCAAGCATGAGGTTTATTTCAATTTTAGCATTTACTTGAACCATAAACAAATGCAGCTACACCATTAACAATTGCTGCAATAACCAAGATCACAAGAAGAAATACCATGCACAAGAACATAATAAATATCATGGGAAACCCTTCTCAACATGGGAAGAAAACCCAATAATCTTTTGCTATATTCTCAAGAGAAAGACCTCCCACACCATAGACCTAGCACACAAAAGGGTGCTCTCCAATACTAAGAAGCTAACACCCAAGAGAGGTGCGCACTTCAGCCCTAGAAGATGTACTTGCTGAAATTCCGAAATTGCATGTGAGTTGTCTGTTTCCTCAATGGGGAAATCACCTTTATTTATACTAGACTGGACACATCAAAAGTTGTGTCTATTGGCACAACAAGGCCGACCTCAATAACTCAGAATATAATTCATAATTACAATATTAATTTTCTTTTACATTAATTATCTTTAACTTTATGGTGGGGCCGACCTGTACCCTTTACATCACAATTAGGGTTATAGGTAAATATTACTCTTATACAACATAACAAGGGATCTCACACACCCACTAGTGCTCAGCCACTACGGGCACGTCCACCTGTGCTCAGCCACAGGGACGTCCTACTCAACAGATCTCTATCTCACTGAGTCTCACAGGAGAATCATTTGAAGTACCACATTGTCTCAACTCTCTACACAAAGGAGAACAATACACCCATCACATGGGCACCTTCACCCCTCACAGGGGTACACAACGTTCCATCTCAGTCTCAGAGAGGAACGACACACCCATCTCATGGGCACACACAACTCATGGTTTCTCTCACAGGTCGACTCACTCAGTCTGTGTTCTGGATGATGTCTCACGAAGTTCTAATCATCAACAAGCCACACTCACGCTTGCCTTCTAATCTAAATACCCCAGTGCCTGATGGCCCGATGGGTTTAATAATATTGCAATATTGAGGGGAAAGGAAAATGATATTAGGCTTTTGAAAAGTAATTTACAAATAAATATTCTCACAAAATATTTCTTGAGGGTTATAGATTTAACACATATATTTATTCATTTGAAATTTTTTTCTAGGAAAATAATTTCTTTTGGAAATAAAACTTCCCGCAGTAAAAAAATCCTTGTTTTACCATAATTTACTGCCTGCCTAAAATCATGCAAGTCTTTACTACTTTTTAGGAAATAGCCACCATTTTAGGTCTTTTCCTTTGGACATGATTTTACTGAGTAAATCCAAGTAAGAATTCCATTTTTACCATGTCTTAATAAGACATAATTTAAATACAAAACACATATTCGTGATTTCTTTTTATTTACTCATTCCTCATGTTAAAATACCTTATCCTCTCAACTATATAGCCTATACTTATGAGACCAAATTTGTGGTTAATCTCTCTTTCTAGGACTCC
>SNQJ01S0123689.1:0-23708 GCA_010110895.2 Picea sitchensis
CCAAGATCATAAGTTCCATACCAGCAGTTCTTCCCCCTTTCCACCATCATAGAGTCTGCTTATATAGGTTAAGAGGAGCTTAACCTCTTGAGTTATCTTTAGAACAAGTTGGGAACTTCCTCCTTAGATCAGGGATCTCTTGACGAAACCAAGAATTCGAACACAACTACCTCCTAATCTCGAAAGATCCTCCCCTTGTTCTCCTCAACGGGCCAACTACTACCCCAAATTAGGCAGCGCTCCCTTAGAAGGGGCATCAGAGCGCTGTAGCGCTCCCTGGTAAGCTATGGAGGGGTGCCAGCGCTCTCAAGATGAGCATCGCTCCTTTAGAGGGGACAGGGGAGTGTTATAACGCTCTCTGAAGCATTATAGGGGAGCGTCAGAGCTCCTAGAGATGATATAGAGGAGCCCTCCCCTTCAGAACCTTTGTTTCAGAGCTCTCTTCAGGTGTCAAGAGTTAGTTGACTTCAGTAAACCAGTCCTTCTCCTTCAAACCAAGAACACAAGATGTTTTAAGTGTCTCCTTAGTGTCGTTGGCATAGCAGTATGCTCAAACATCATTTGCGACACTTGTGACCAACTTGCGACACTTGCGAAAGTTGTAAGGAAGATGTGACACTTACGACAATTGAGAGGAACATGCAACACTTATCCAACTGAGTAATTTTGACGTGTGACACTTATCATTTTATTTAAACCAAAAACCATTTAGAGTGATTCAGGAGTTGCATTGGAAGGGTATGATCGGGTAACAAGACATTTTTTTTTGGAGTTTTGGGTAACATTTTGAAGATCCATGGAAAAACCTTAGATGATCAACTTAAGCATGTAGGTTAGGTTTACACCCTGAATTTTGTATCTCATTGTCTTTATCCCTTTGCCATAGGATCGAACCCATCAGGTTGCGACACAGAACCATCATTGTTGCTTTAGAAGTGTCACGATTTGGTGGTAGAGCTTACTGGAACATGGATACCTTAGGTAGATCCTAGTTGTGTTATGGTGTCCATGCAATCACTAATGAATGTAGGCTTGAGCGTCCTTGTTGTTTGTTTTTATTACAAGTTTGAGCCTCATTTGCATGATTCCTTTTCACTCTTGACCTCACCCTTGGGACTCCCAAAAAACATAACGGGCCCTCTTTTAAGCCCTTTCCAGACCCTCTAAACATGAAAATATTGTTGAGCGATATTGTGGCCTTTCATGCTCGTTAAACTGAAAATTGAAGTCACGTCTATCTGGTGGTAGTTTACCCCTTTTTCGGTTTGGACGGTCAGCTATACGAACAAAGGTATACTCTAAGGAACTTCAATTCTCTAGAAGAGTACTCTCATGTATCATTTTAACCCTTTTTCGGGCATGAGGGACTAAATGTATGAAAAAGGAACCCCCATGGAGTCCATAGTTAAGCTCTTTTCAGACTCCCTAAAATTGAAAAGATCATTGAGTGACCTTATTCTTTCATACTCGTTAAAATGGTCCAGAAGAACATTCCTGACGGAGTCCATAGTTAAGCTTTTTTCAGACTCCTTAAAAATGAAAAAATGGCCGAGTGATCTTGTCTTTATCACACTCATTAAAATGGTTTTGAATAGACGTCTTTTCGGTTCTAGTTTACCCCTTTTTCGAACCGACTAGACTACCTTCGAAAAAGGTACCCCAGTGGAGTCTCCTTTTACATTTTTTCAGGCTCTCTAAATATGAAAAACCGCTGAGCTTACCTTCTCTGGGCTCGTTAAATTCACATTGAAGGACATTACCATTGTGTGTTGTATTAATCGCATTTGCATACCTGTGTCTTTGGCCTAATGCCGGATCCATGTTGCTCTCAAATGAACCATCTAAAGCATGCCTTATATGCAAGCCCTGTAGTACTTTGCCTCTGCGTCTTGACACCTTTGGCCCCTGGAGGATTTTTCCTAAGTGTCCTTACTTTGAACATCAGTCTTGTCCCTGTGCCCTGAACTTGTATGTTTGCAACACTCGTTTCTCCTTTGTAATGTAAAATTCTTTTATTCTTTTTCCAAAATTATTGAAAAAGACAAAAAAAATCAAATATACCCCAAAAAGAGGAAGGGAAAAGTATTTTCTTTATTGGCAGCATAATGAGTCACCCTAGGATAAATCACATATGTTCGTTTGTTCGTCAAACTATGGGATTTAATATGACTTTAGGAAGTTGTTCTTGCTACATAGAGCTGTTTCCTCCTTCGTTTGGTTATTATTCCAAACATATGGAGAGTTTGCATGGCATCCTGCCTCGTAAACTTCTGTTAATGCCATGTTGCCTGAGTCTCATCATTTTTCATGCTATTGTCCAAGGGAAGTTTTTACCAAGCCTGATTCGGCCCCTCTGCAGTTTGTCTCTTGCCCTCATACCCATCCATCAATGAAGCCTTCAGTCTGATCATCAAGATTCTCTAGTCCATGACCGACGAGCCATTGAAGACCTATGGGTAGTGAATTCGTACACTCATATTACACTCCTACTTGAGTTTTGAAGATTTTGAAGTTGTTGCTCGAGCTCTAAAGACCTCATCTCCAGCCATCAGGCCTTATCAGCTTCTAAGAAGATGGATACTCTACACGTATATCTTTTTTATTTCGAGATGTAGCTCTGTTGTGTATTGTTTGCGGCTACACTTTATATAGTTATATGACATGGATCTACAGTGTATTTGATTGGTAGCCATGATTCTATTTTATCCCGAGCATGGGTATGCCCGCCTCGGTGAGACAATTATTATTTTTGTAGATGACACCTCCCAATTTATGGTTCCTGGGCTCACTTGTTTGGCACATCGGTGAAGATTGTTAATGTATTTCGGCCATTAGATGCTCTTCTGACCTCACACATTATGGGGAATCTATTATAACCCTAATTTTCACTAGACATACTTACCTGGCACAGGCCAACTTAGATTCCTTGTTTGCCAAAACACTGTCGAAAAACTCTTCTTAAAAACACCTTTTATAAATGCCCACAATCCCTACTCCATTACTGCACATGTGTATACGCTAACTGACCCAAGACAACCCACGTGTACCTACAAAAGCACAAAAAAAATAAAGTTGTGGATGGAACACACAACTTTGGGTGAGTTAACTAAACCTTTCGACCAGGCATGGATGGAAGTTCAACCAAATACCTAGCTTCTTCTAGCCTATAAAATAAGGGTTAGGGGTCCCATTTGGAAGAGGAGAATCATAGTAAAGAAACTATACCCGATTGTGCATTCCCTTTGTCCCAAACTTTAGCCATCCTTGTGCAAAGAGGAATATAGAGCAAAGAGGTTGGAGGACAGTTGAAGAGGAGCCCAGGACCAGGTTCGTGGAGCAGTGGCCGGCTTCATCATTGTAAGTTGATTTGTTGAAGTTAATAATAAAGAAGTACTTTTCCCGTCCCACCATATGAGGCTTTCATGGTTTATTGCATACATGTTGATTGAATCTCTAACCCATTAATCTGTAGATCAAATGCATGTGGAGTTCTTTGTTTGTCTTGTGTGAATACAGGTTAGCCTTGGGAGGAGAGCCACAGTCAAAGAGCGATAAAGCATGAAGAAGGATCGATATCAAACGCCTGAAATAAGGTATTCTCACTTGATCTTCTTAACTACATATTTGCTTAAGAATAATGGGGATTAGTTCCTGGACAATGGTAGAAAGTAGGAATCTTTAGGTCTTTTCTACATGCATGATAAAACCCTAAGTGCTAGTCCGTAGAGGGATTTCCCACTCACAACAATGGGTGAGTATTGTAACAATCTTTGTGGGTTGTTATAACCCTATATTTCATAGGATCACCTGGTGATTAGAATATCTTACTCTAGTTGTATTATATTGTAAACAATATTTTATTCTGCAAATGATTTATGAAAAATAAAAGAAAAGAAAAGAAAAAGGAAAGAAAGAATAAAAATCAAAAGAGGGTGTTAAAAATAAAATAAAAAGCAAAAAGATAAAATCCCATGGAATAAATTTGGTTCTATTCATACTGTCTAACCATGATCAAACCCTTTGAATTTATGTTGATGGGATAGTGAATAAATTTGGCCAAATAGTTTAATCTTGGCCAAATTATATAGGTTAGTGAATAAGTTTGACCAAACAGTCTAAGCTTGGCCAAATATCTTAGGTTAGAGTAATTATTGACCCAACAGTTTAAACTGGATTAATGTGTTAGGTAATTAGATTAGGAACTAGGTTAGCATGTTTTATTCCAATAAATATTTGCAAAAGGTTGATTAAATGCCCTTATTTTGAGTTAAATTGATGTGTTTTTGACCCCTTGGTGAAAAAATTGGAAAAAGGGGGAGATAGTGCTACCCACAATATACTTTTATCCCAAGTTCCATGGTGATTTGACAATTTGGTTCTTTGTGGCTAAAGGGCATATTAATCTCAATGGTCGATCAAAGCACACCCAAATCAATGGTTTGCAGTGGAAATTGGACACCCCCCTAACCTTTATGCCTTTAATGGTGGGGGGCTTCAAGTTGGTGGTTTTCCTGGCATGGGCCCCGCATAACATGTCAACTCCATATTTACTCAGAGCCCCCTCACTCAATTCCTCTTACCACTTTTCTCCCCCTCCAATAATCCTCCTAATCACTCATCGATACTGTTTTTCCTCATCTCGCCATCGTACCTCACTACTCGGCCACCACGTCACATCCCACTAACCATTGTCCATTCAATTCTCACCACGTCACACCCATATGCCTGTTGGCCAATCAATGTTGTCTCCCATGATTGTTACCCGTCCAACTCACCACCTACATCGTAACGAACACCTCCTTCCACCATATAACTCTGTTCTTTCACCATTCTCGCACTGTTCACTGATCCAGACACAGTCGACAAACCAATTTCCCGTTTACAAGCTAATCGCCATCAAATATACCATTTACAAGTGCCATTAAACCTGGTAATCATGGACAACATTGTTTTCCATTTTCAGACCTCCATTTGATTATGGCGCCTAAATCTAAACTCACTAAAACTGAATAAAGTACATTCCTTCCTCCTCTTGTTGACCTTAATCACATCCCCCTAGCTGATAAAGATGATCGAATTACAGTGCCAAAGTGTGAATTCAACTTTTTCGAATTACACTTCTGGTGCAAAGACACTTTCCTATACCAGAGTGACGAGATCAAACTCTGGGAGTCTAATATGCCATTGTAGATGTTTCTTAGACCTATCACTTCCTTGAATTCACCTTGAAATGTCAATCCCACTACCTTCCCAGACAAAGGGCCATTATATCTTCGTCTGGTGAAACTTTGTTCACCATCACTCCCGAAACCATAAACCAGATGATGCAAATACCCAGAACCAGTTCGACCAACCCCTTCTCCATTGAAATTATGATTGAGCTCCATCAGAAGCTTTCCTTCCCTTGAAGAGATCAAATTTTCAAAATCTTCCTACCTCAAGATGCACAGTTACCTAAAAATAACCCTCCATATTCTCAGTTAGAGCCAACCAAAGCATCTATACCCTCTGTAGCTTATTAATATATTTTTTGGATGAGTGGGTAGATGAACCCATCTTGCGTTTCCTGTCCATCGTTTCCAATGAAGAGAAAGCTACAACTCAGTTTGATTACAACTAGTTTCTGGCTGACAACATCCATGAACAACTTTTCAAGTTCTCCACAAAAGGAATGTTCTAGTACTCCTCAGTGTTGGTATATCTTTTCCTTTTCTTCCAGGTAGAAAAATTCTCCTTCTCCCTCTAGAAGTTGGATCAAGATGGAAATCCTCAACCAGTGACCTCTTGGACATCACTAGTGAGGAAGAAATCATTTGAATTCATCTTCAAAAAGTTCATTGATCAATTTTACCATCCAGTAGTGTGCATGCTCAACAACATAATGGAACCAAGAATAAATGAGGATGTCTAGAGGATTCTTCACCTATTAGACTTAGCCAAAATAGGGGACTGGTGCCTTTACCAGAACCATATTGAAATAAGAGTTTATGGGTGTGAATTACCTCCATACAAGCTGCGAAAGTACCTGCCTATGAGAATACTTGCCTTGGTATACATCAGACATATGATCAACTCTAATGACATCCACTTCATGGCATTCAAGAAGAATCAACAACTCAGGATCAAAGGCCAGATAGGTTCTTTCATATGAAACAATAGAGCTGCAGGGGAAGAAGCCAACAATCTCTTAAAGGAAATAAATTTCGGCCTATGTTTCCCATGGAATTATGACCCCTGTGGCATTATAGAAGAAACTAGGCTTAAAAATAATATATCTCCTTATGCTCATGTACCAAATCCTGATGTTGAAAAGTTCATGAATCAGACAGAGTGGTAGGAAAATACTTTACTAGAGACAGAAGAGAAGCCTTCACCTGCCAACATTTCACATACCAACACTCCATAGGTACAAGAAGAGAAGAGAGCCAGGAAATAAATCTCTCCTTCAATCACAGGGGGATTAAAAAAAGACTTACAAGTCTACAGGAAGAGGACCAAGACTAGCCACACACATGACAGGCTTAGAGAAGGAGAAACACAGTCCACTATAGTTATGGAGGGACCACATTCATCAGTCTTCTCAGGAAGCCAACACATAGTGTCCACTTCCTCATCCATGAAGCAACAATATACTACACTGTCATTTGAGTCCTCACAGGATCCCACAGGACTTAGTATCTTTGATAAGTATAAAATGATCAAACAGAGAAATGAACTCATGACCAATAGCACCTATGCATATTTTTGGAAGAAGACATCTACAACTCATCATATATTACTATATGCATTCGACACTAAGAAAGAAAGGATGCACATGGCATTATTACAGGAGTAGGTCCCTCACCCCAAGATCATTTCTGATTACAAGAAAGCATCATTTGAGTTTGATGTGAAAGAGGTCCATCCAACAGATCAAATGGATATGCATAGGCAAACTGGGGAGATGATTTTCTCCACCCTAACAAACACTTCACTAACTTCCTCGAAGTTGCAAGTATTTGTAAACAATGTCCAGTCTTAGTTGAAGCTGGAAAAGGTATCTTCTCTAGCCAAGGATAATAAGATCAAATCCCTAGAGTAGTTGGTACTAAAAATTAGCTATGATCCATCCAATGTCAAAGCAGCCGAGGAAATACTGAAGAAGAAAAATGCTAACATAACATCTTGTTGGTAGCCAATTCACATTTTCCACTGACTAATAAGATGCCTACACCAATGTTTTGCAAACATCAATTTTTCGTCGCAATTCCTAAATAAACGACACTTTTATTTTTGCGACATTTGCACATTCACCTTCGTTTTTGTTTTCACGACTGTAAGCGTGAAAACTTGGTCTTTCGTAGTCGCATTAAAATCATTATTTGAACCTTCGTTATCCTCCTTGTCGATATGCCTATTGCGCTTACATTTTACTTATCATTATACAGTTGGCAAGACCTTTTGATCTACACTCATTCGACATTCTTTGATTGATCATGTAGTTTCATTTCATGAGTGATTAAGTTTGTGATTCATTGGCAATTGGATTTATATGTTCTTTGATTTGATCTACTTGACCATTGGTTTCATAAATATATATAAGTGTTATGGTTAAACCCTTGATATATATCATTCAATTTGACACCTAGTTCAAAACGCATTGGAACATTGGTCCAACACTTGGTATTGGTTTCGATTTGTATGTAGGGTGTTTAAAACTATGGCATAACTTTGATTGTGTGGGTTGGTTTATACACTTACCATTGATTTCATTGGTCGGGAAAGTGACATAATTGTTGAACTATACTATAGTGGGTTGGATAGCTATAAGCGCTGACGGTTGTACCATTAGAAATGACTATTCTGCATGGCAGAAATAGCTCTACCACCTTCACACGATGTCATTTATGCCTATCCCTTATCCCTGTTTCACCTCTGTTAGCTCGGGTAACCCTTCGTGCACTCTGCTCCTGTGTATGCTATGATTCAACCCCTGGCTCGTTCACCGTGTGCTCGGCTCCATGGCACCAGTGGTGTGAATTGACCCAAACGGTAGCCAAGCCTTGCTACTGTTCGACAATGCCTAGAAGGACTTAGAGGATAGCGGTTGGCTCACCTTTGTACAATGATTCGAGGGTTTTAATCTATTTGTTGCACAATAGGTCGCCCTGACTTTTGATGGTTGTAGAGCCAAGGTGGGTGATGTTCAGTTGGAAATCAGTGAAGAGTTCATTAGCTCTACCACCGGATTAGCAGCCATGGGCCAACGTTGGTTTAAAAATTCAAAAGTGGAAGAGGTGCCATGGCCACTACTGTTTGTCTCGCAAAAGGTCACATCCCATGACAGAGGTATGCCCATTTCCATGCTTAAACCACGATGGCATGACCTTTTGATGGTGGTTAAACAATTCGTGACCTGTGAGGGTCGATATGGACTCGTTTTTCTCTACCACCTGCGTTTGTTAATGAATTTTATAGGGTATCCATTGAATATGCCTTTCTACTTCCAACGTAGCCTTTATAAAATGTCAAAAAGGTTTAAAAGGGAGAAGGTCGATAGTAGCCTGTTCCAGCATGGCCTAATCAGGCTCATCGTTGTTACTCACTTAAGTCTCCACGGTGATAGTTGGCGAGATTTTATCTCTCGAAATGGTTTTGATGATACAGACCCTGTCCAGATTGACAAGCCTGTGATTAATGAAGCTAAGGTCGGGCCACCCGTGCCCTTCCATGTCCTACTACCTTCGCCTAAACCCTCGGCTGACCCTGATGTTGACTTACCCGACGCTATAACTGAGAAGGTTGAGGCTATAAAAAATCCTGTGAGCAAAAAGATTAGAGGTAACCCTACTATTGATGGAAAAGGAAAAAAGAATGCTCGGCTTATCTCGAGGATGGCTAGGAATAAGCCTAAACCTAGTGTTGAGCAGAAGCCCATAGTCCTTAGTGAGGATTCAGACTCTGACATAGAACGCTTCCTAGCTAGTGAGTACCCTTACTCACAGAGTCTGTGCTCCAAGCCACCTTATGATTTCTTTTCTAATCTGCCCCCTTGCCTAAAGAATAATCCTATGTACCCTGGGATCAAACTACCTAACGAAACCCTCGACAGTTTAACCAAACCCTCAACTGCTTTTTCGAAGCCCGGATAGTCGTCACGTGACCAATGTGATGCGTGGTTGGAACAATACTATATAGATGTTCCTGTACTTCAATCGAAAATCAAATCGCTGGAAAACCAAGTTGCAGTGTTGACGAGCCAAAGGGAAAAGCTTTGAGTTGTTGATAGGAAGCAGAGAACCACTGGTTCCATCATATTTAGAAATGTTGAATCGGCTGTAGTTGTTGTCAACTCCAAAATTTCATGATCAAGCCGTCTGCTTGTCATCCAGGTATGAATTCAGGTATCAATTTCGTTTTTTGAATTCCTCGAATTAATATAATGATGTGAGTTTGGTTTTCAAATAGCTCTGTCTATCATTTGAAATGGCTCTTTTGTAATGTTGTTCATCCTGTACATTGTTTTCGCTTTGCTAAAAATAAATGAAGTTTTGATTTGGATACACGATTTGCTCATGCCCAGTTTAGCCACTGATAGGTTTTCATCGGATTTGATTCGTTTGTATGTTGAGTTAATGAAATCAATGGTTTGTTTTTGTTTGGGTTTGGTTGGTATCTAATCTGAACAGGAGGTTTTCATGCTAAATTCAGAGCACGATCATTTTTTGATTTGGTATCATTTCATTATGGTTAGATTATATCGGCTCTAATTTAATTTTTATGCTATGATTTTGGAACGACTTCGTGAGTTTGAATTGATATAATATTCTAAATCGAGAATGAAACTCTGATTGACTCTGATTTGGAAACAACGACTCTATATTTCATGAAAGCAATATTCTCATTTAAGCTTGTGCAAATGATATTTACGCCCGAATCATGGAACGGTTTTGATTCACAACGACTATGTTAAACCCCAGCTATTCGATTCGCTTGATTGCATTGTTGTGCATCTTCAATTAGTATGATCGATTTTATGAGTTGTATTTGTATCAAAAATAGGCTTGATTGCATCTCTGTTAATTTTAATTTTCAAACGAGTTTGTTAACTCAGATCGACTTATGTTATTTTTGTCAAATTCGTATGACGAAATTCAGGTAATAGTTGTTTCAAAATGAATTCAAGAAATGATTTCGTGAATGATTTTGTCTGCCCCAATTTGCAATAACAAACGATCGGACAACTCTTACAAACCATGTTATCAACTGATTGATCCTGTTATGATTTCATTTGAGTTGATTTACGCACCAGTTTTGATATAATTCGCTCATGGCATGGATCGTTTGTTATGTCAATACAGTTATGTCGATTTGAAAATGATCTTGTTTGGATTCGATCGTGCTTCCTTTTGATGAGGCAACATAACAATTGCCTATGATTTGTTTTAATTGTATCGATTTCAATTTGATATGAAACGATTTCATTACTGTTCATTATGATTCTGTTCGCCTGACTTTGTGGCAACAAACGAAACAGAGTATGTGCATTTCTGTAGTCATTTGATTTTAGTTTTGTTTTGATCTCAAATTAGTATAACAATATCGATTTGAATGATTCGTTTGTCTTTCAAATAGCTATTAGATACTTTTTATTAGTTGAATTTAATTCTTTAAAAGATTTGAATTGATTTCAATGCTGATTCTGTGTCTGATTTAGACCAGCTACAGAATCGCAAGATTCTGTAGCTAGTCTATAGAATTAGATTTTTTATCATTTTATTAATAAAATACCCTTCTAACTTGTCCATTTTTTACCCTTTTCAGGTACATCCGAATTGCATTGGACATGCTGGACAGTCTAGGAGATGTTTGTGTGTTTTATTTTTATTTTAGGTTCCTAGTTTAGTCAGACTTGGGATATCTTCCCAGATTTTATGTAAACAGTTTTGATAACTTCCACAGGGATGTTTTACCCTGTGGAAGGTCTTTAAATACTTATTATTTTTTGTAATAAGGGGCATCCTCACTTGTGGGAGAACCAGGCTATGGATTTCTAATACAAACTGAGACAAGAGTTGATGTTTTGCTACAGCTTTTGCTTTCATAATATCAATCTTTTGTTTCAAGTTTATGCATGTCATTTGCAGTTGATTATAGACTACTTTAGCTATCATAATATATTGCATAATGATATGATTTAATTAATGTGTTATCCATATCTAATTTCTTTCATTATTTAAAAAATACAACAATTACTTTGTTTCAATTAATGAATCACAGATTTCTCTTCTTCGTTAATTGAAGCATTTCGTATAGATCTTTGCATACGGGTTTATCTAACTATGAAGATTTATAAATCATAAAATTGTTGTAATTTTTATGTCTTGTTTGTCCTGTAATTATATTGGAAGAGTACTGCAGCTTTCTATTTACAAGGAGCGCCTAGATAATTCGGTGCGGGTTTCCTCCCTCCGATCAGCTAAGACAATCATCATACACAGAACAAACCTGGAGCATTTCTCCAGGTCAGTTTGTTATTTAATTTGTTAGAATGATATTATTAGTTTAGTTAGATATATGTTCAGTTAGATTTGTAGTTAGAATTAGTATATTAGTTGTTTAGTTTAGTTAGTTTTTGTTTTATTTATGTTCATAAAATTATAAAATCAACACAAAATATCTTTCTCTGTCTTAGGGCAGAATATAAATGAGTTTTTCAGGTTTTATTCAAATCTGTAAATTGTAGATATTGTACATTTTGTGAATAAGTTATATTTTCGTTAGTAGTTAGATATTTAATTAGTTAGAGTTAGTATAGTATTAGTTAGTAGATCGTATATATAGAATAGTTAGTTTAGTTTATTAGTTTGTTTTATTTATTTTTTAGTTAGATTAGTCTAGTTTGTTTTAATAGTTATTTTTAGTTAGATTAGTTAGTTTAGAGTAGTTTTTTATTTTTTTTGTTTTCTTAGGACTTAGATAGGCTAACGGAGCCACTAAATCCGTCAGGGTGGTTCATCTCAAATGGCTTGGGTTATTGGACAACCCCGGACCGGTTCCACTCTCCCAGTTGAGGACGGTCAATTTCGCCCATCAACAAATGACGCTAGAAGGAGGGCCTGAATTTAATTAATGGCACAAGGCGGTTGCAAGACACCTCCACCACCTAATCACTCACCTATAGTGACTAGAAGCCATTCAAACGATAATATTCCCCTTCAAACAACAACTACTTCAACCGACGATCCACAGATCACAATTGAGCCAACAACCCCTAATCCTACAGGTGGTGACATACAAGAGATTGTCCATCAATCTCTTATTAAAACACATAGTGACTTAGCCCGTTTGAGGCAACCTAACCGACCGTGGGGCCAACCTTTGGACTTCTTCGATATCAGAGAACAATTAGGAGGCACTAATCTCACTGTGAATCCTACAGATCCAAACCTAAATCCTGCTGTAGGAGGATCTAGGATACCCCCTTCACCACCTCCATAATCTCCTTCCTCTTCTGGAGGAGATTCCTCTGACGAAGGTGATTCCCCTTCTCATCCTTCCTCACCCACTACACCAATGGAAAATCAAAACAACCCTGCTAGACCCTGGCTTGATCAGGATGTCGTAGCTGTACCTGGAGCTCAACATCCCTTACCTAAACGTCCGGAGAAATGGCTTCCCATGTTTGATCCTAACTCAAAATAGATCGCTGAAGATCACATTAAAATTTTTATGTTAGCCATAAGACTCCACAATGTTGAACATGAAGATGTTGTCTATAGGTTCTTCCCTTATACTTTCGAGGGCAATGCATCCACATGGTACTTTTCCCAACAACCCCATACCATCGTGTCTTGGGAAAATTTTGAGTCATGCTTTTTGGAAAAGTTTGGAGATGGTAAACCTCCGGAATTCCTAGTCATGGATCTTTCTAGCTTAAGAATGAACCCAAAAGAAAAAGTTAAAGAATTTAATCAAAGATTATTAACACTTAAAAACCGAATCCCTACAGATTCCATGCTTGATGAGAGTCTTATAATAGAATACTACACTAAAGCTTTGCATCAAAGTATAGCTATTTGGGTTAAACGATCTAAGAAAGCCACGTTGTTAGAAGCCTTCGAGGAGGCCAACCAGATTGAAAAAGACATTCTTAGTCTTAAAGACTCTACTAGCAATGAAACTGAGACTAGTTCTTCTTCCAAAAAGAAGATCGAAATCCTCCCTAGACCCACTCAAAGTAAAACACAACCTGCAATCTCTGATTTAGAAAACTTAACTAAAGTTGTTCAAAAATTGTCAAATAGTGTTATAGACTTAAAAAGGATGACCGAAGAAGATTCCTCGAGCAAAGGGCCTTACAAACCCTCGTTCCGGAATCCTTTTCCTACCAATCGACGTAATCCAACCACCGAAGGCCTAAATCTAGAAAGTGTGCAATGTGCCCTTCAAACAATTCTAGAAGCCCAAGATAACTTGATGCCTCCTGAGATTCCTGAGGAGGTAGTTGAAAAAGAGACAGTTCAAGAAGAAGAGTCTTCTCAAACATTTTTGGACACTTCTCGGATAGAATCTTTCAAGCTAACTTCGAGACAGTACATCCCTATAATACCAGGAGTAAGACAACAAACAAACCTTCTTCCGAAAACACTACAACTTCGCCTCCAAAGAAATCTAAATCAGCTGAGACTAAATAGAGTAATGTGAACCCCAACTTAGATTATGATGTAGTTGAAGATCTTAAAAAGTTAAGGGCTAACATTTATGTTGATGAGTTATTGAAGTTTCCATTTCTGATACAAAAAATGTTACAAAATATCTCAGAGAATGGCAAAAATGGTAATTCTAATGGAAACAAGGTTGTGCAGAACAAAGTTCCCCAAAAGACTTCCACTAAAAACAATCATGATCCTCAAGATAAAGGGAGCCTTCCTGTGAGTAATGTAAATAATGTAGATAAAGTAGCTTTAGAAACTGCGAGTAAAAAGCCACAAGCTACCACCCTTAGTACTCGCAAAAATGTACCTCCATTTTTGTTAACCTTCAAAATCTTTAATAGAAACATGCACAATTGTATGGTAGACTCAGGAGCGTCATCCAATGTGATGCCTTGGTCTATTTGCCAAAAGATTAATGCTGAAGTTGAACCCTCTACTTTAAAAATCATACAACTTGATCGGACAAATGTTAAATTTATAGGCGAACTAAAGAATGTGCTTATTAGATTATCGTCTAACCCCAAGGTTCATCAAGTTAATGATATAATTGTTGTGGATATTCCAGAAGTGTATGGTCTGTTTTTAAGCAGGGACTGGTCGGAGTAGCTACATGGTTATTTCGCAACAGATTGGTCCCATTTATGGCTTCCAGACAACGGTAAGCCTAACAAGATCAAGGTAAATCGTGAATGCTACCTTAAGTTCATGGTCACAGATTTGAACGATCCCAACGAACCATTTACACCTTCTACTGATTCACCCGAAGTACAAGGGATGGACACCTTCTTCGGCAATTTCATGGTCGAGGCTTCACCTATCACCAATCCAGAACAACAGTCCGAGATTGTAGCACATATGCAGCCAATAGATTCTACGCAACGATCTCATGTACCCGATGGAAATCAAATTTGGTCTCTTTATTTTGATGGGTCAAAGTCCAAAGAAGGAGCTGGAGCAGGCTACATCATTATCAATCCGGCAGGTAACAAAAAATTAATTGCATGTAGGTTGGAATTCGAATGTACTAATAATACTGCAGAATATAAGGCTTTACTGCAAGGTCTCAGAAAAGCTTCGTATATGAACATTCAAAATTTAACCGTCTTTGGTGACTCCGAAATAGTGGTTAGATAGGTAAGAGATTCTATCCACTGTCTGTCTCCGCATCTCAAAAGCTATCAGTCCGAGGTATGGAATTTAATGAATAAATTTTCTTCTTTCAATATAAATTCTATTCCTAGATTGAATAACTCTGAAGCAGATTTACTAGCTAATGTAGCTTCTAAACTTCTTCCCACAGAAGGTTTGTCCCCAGATGCATTCTCTGTTGAGCTGTTGTTCAGGCCATCCGTTCCTGACAACATCACGAACTGGAGAGTATTTGACGAAGATCAACAAATTATTAATTTTCTGCACATGGAAGAAACTTTTCAAGGCACGGTGATAGACAAACACACACACACGATGACAATTTGCATGATTTCACGGTAATACCAGATCCGAGAACTTATGAATCTTCATCGGATATGGTAAACTCGATCCCTAAATCTGTAATTAGATTAGAGAAGTTTTATGATCTTCAAGATAAATTTAAAAAGACGGTCAACTGTAAAACCAATAGTTCCTCGTTATCATATGAAAAATTAAACTTAGGAACTAATGAAAATCCCCAGTGCATTAATATAGGGTTGGGGTGTTCTCAACAAGAAAAAGTTGCATTTATTAAATTGTTCAAATAATTTAAATATGTCTTTGCATGGACGTATGATGACCTTAAAACGTTCGACCCTAACATCATATAGCATGTCATTCCTATGAAGCCCCAAACCTTACCCTTTCAACAAAAACTAAGGAAAATGCATCCCAAGCTCGAACCGACCATTCAAAAAGAATTGAATAAGCTCGTAAATGCTAAGATAATTTTTCCTGTTAGGAACACTCAATGGGTTTCTAACCTTGTCCCAGTCCGGAAGAAAAGTGGGGAAATCCGACTCTGCGTAGATTTTCGAAGCCTTAATAGAGCGTCTGATAAAGACAACTATCCTATCCCACCCATGGAACAGATCCTTCAACATGTATCTGGTTCTGAGAGGCTATCCTTATTGGATGGTTTCTCGGGATACAACCAAGTCCTGATGTCTCCACTAGACCAACTTAAAACTACCTTCCATACTCCGTGGGGCACTTATGCTTATCGCAAAATGCCCTTTGGATTGATTAATGTTGGAGCCACGTTCCAGAGAGTGATGGGCATCTCTTTCCGAGGCTTAATCAATCAGTCTGTCGTAGTTTACTTAGATGATGTGACTGCATTTTCTAAAAACAAAACCGATCATCTAGCTCACTTACGAGCCATTCTACAACGATGTCATAGATACGACATCTCTTTGAATCCCAAAAAATCCATCTTTGCAGTAGAACAGGGTAAACTCTTAGGATTCATTGTGTCTAGCGAAGGAATGATTATTGACCCCGAAAGGACTCAAGTCATCGTGAAACTTCCCCCTCCTACATCCAAAAATTCTATGCAGTCTTTCTTAGGCCATATTAACTTCGTGAGGAGATTCGTCCCCAGTTTCTCCGAAATGGTCAGGCCTTTACAGAATTTGATTAAGAAAGACACCCAATATCACTGGGGACCCCTTGAAAGTCAATATTTTAATGCAATAAAGAAGGCCATAATAGAAACTCCATCTCTTATGAGCCCGGATTTTTCTCAAGACTTTACACTCTACACTTTTTCTTCTGACCGTTCCTATGCCGCTGTCCTCACCCAAAAGAATGCCGAAAACAATGAAGTACCCATTGCCTTTACAAGCTCCACTTTCAAAGGCGCTGAACTTAATTACCCAGTGGTAGATCGGCAAGCATACGTTGTTTTCAAAGCAGTTAAGCACTTTCGGTCTTATCTTTTGAAGTCTAGGATGAAAGTTATTGTCCCCTACCCAACCATGAGGAACCTGTTAGTGCAGAAGGAACTAGGTGAAAAGAGGGCCAACAGGGTCACCTCCTTGCAGGAGTATGACTTAGAAATCACCCCAGCTCAGATAGTGAGAGGTCAAGGGTTATGCAAGTTAGTTGTTGATTCAGCAGCAGGACAACAAGAAGAAAGCGATACGTCAAACCTAGGACAACGCGATCAAAGTCTAATCTATTGCACACAAAACTCTATCAGTCCTTGGTATGACGATATAATATTCTGTCTTGAACATGGGTCAGCCCCCCGTCACCTGGACCCCGCTAAAAGAAGAGCATTGAGATTAAAGTCTGCCTCCTTTCATCTAGTTAATGGTATTCTGTTTCGTCAGAGTTTTGACGGCATACTGATGTGTTGTCTTGAAAAAGACGAAGCAAAAAAAGTCTTGCTAGAGTTGCATGCAGGAGAAGTTGGTGGTCATTTTGGTGGTGACACCACTGCCCATAAGGTTTTTAGAGCCGTTTATTATTGGCCCATGCTTTTCAGAGACGCCCATGCCTTGTGTCGTAAATGTATCATTTGTTAGAAAGCATCAGGGCGGTTACAAAAACCAGCCTTTCCTTTGCAGCTCGTTTCAGTAGATTCTCCTTTTCAGCAGTGGGGCCTTGATATCATAGGTCCAGTCAACCCCCTGTCCTCACAACAACACAAGTTTATTGTGACAACCACAGATTACTTTACCCAATGGTCTGAGGCTGCTGCGTTAAGAACTGTCAACACCAGTTAGGTAATTGCCTTTTTAAATTCAAATATTATCACTCATTTCGGTATCCCTTACTGTTTAGTATTCGATAATGCTTCTTACTTTTCCTCTCTTGAGATGAGCGATTTCTCTTTGGAAAAAGGAATCAAGCTGAAATATTATGCTAGCTATTACCCCCAGGGCAACGGATTGGTAGAATCAACAAACAAGAACTTGATTAAAATCATCAAGAGAACGGTGGTTGAAAATCGCAAGAATTGGCACAATGCACTGCTAAACGCGCTGTGGGATGATAGGGTAATGCCAAAAGCTGTTGTAGGTAACTTCCCCTTTTTTCTCGTTTATGGTAGAGAAGCAATTATGCCACCTCACATTCTTCTTCCTTCACTACAGTTGTCATAGAAAGTTCAAGAAGAAGATTGTCCCCCTTTGGAAAACCGAATCAACGCTTTGATGAAGCTAGAAGAGGTAAGAGCCCAAGCTAAACGTAATTTAGATCAGCATCAACTATTGGTTAAAATATGCTTTGATTCTAACTCTTCTTCTGATAGGAATTTTGAAGTAGGTGATCTCGTCTTAAAATGGGACAAACCACATGAGGGAAAGGGAGAACACACTAAATTTAAAAACTTATGCTTTGGACCATTTTTAATTGCTGAAAAGTTGGGTCCCAGTTCTTTTCAATTGCAAAATCTTGAGGGTCATATTGACACCAATCCGGTGAATGGCCAAGCCCTGAAAAGATACTTTGCTTGATAACAAACCTTGTATATTATGTACATATTTTGCTTTTGTTTTCTTTTTCGTTTTCTTTTTTGTTTTTGATTTTTCTTTGAATTTATCAGCTTATGTTTTTGGAAAATACACATACCTGTATATCGATCTATTAAGATAAAGAAAACAGAAAATTCCTTCGCTGAAATAACTTCTGAGAAATTTGTACAAACATCAATGGTATATTTTTGAAATTTGTATCTATGTTGGAAAAGTCTGTTGTTTGAAATAAGTTGACTGATTTCAATCTCTGAGTAAAGCTTGTCATGATCATCTATTATCTTTTTACGCTGTCCCTATTCCTTAAGGGAATGACTCAGAAGATGTCTCCCTGTCTTAGGAAGTTTTTTTTGTAAATGAAACATCTGTGGATCTTAATAAAGGATAGTTCTAAAAAATTCTGATGAGGTCTGAAAAAATATGTTAAAATATCATGATTTTCAGTGTCACCCCGCTTGACTATATATCTATAAAAAACAAAACAAAATAAATTATTAATAGAGCTGTGGGAAGTGCTTGTAAACCCACCGGGATACTGAACAGGTCTGCTGGTAGTGGGTAAATGCATGCATGATGCCAAGACAACTTCGCTAGGGTACTGAACAGGCCCGTTGACAGTGAAGCAATGTCGGGTATATGAAAATTTGCAAACAAGAAACCTCTTAATGTCCTTTATTCTGATCTAGAACTTCTTGGCAGGATACAGATGTCAGAGTGGGTTAAATGGAAACCCTGTCGAGGCTATGGACGCCTGCTGCTAGCAGTGGATCTGTCAACAGTATTGGAGATTTTATCTTTAATATCATGACTTGCTGGTCTTAAGACTGTTATCTATTTTCATCTTTTAAAACACTGCTGGAATAGTTGGTTTAATGATGTTGTTTATACAATTTTCTAGTTGTTATTTTTGAGTTCGAATTATCTTTGTTGTTCTAATATGAATTTGTCCTTTTGGTAGAGATAACTTCTTCTACCATTGTGTCACCATTGTTGGCAGCCAATTCACATTTTCCACTGACTAATAAGCTACCTACACCAATGTTTTGCAAACATCATTTTTTCGTCGCAATTCCCAAATAAACGACACTTTTATTTTTGCGACATTTTCACATTTACCTTCGTTTTTGTTTTCACGACTGTAAGCATGAAAACTTGGTCTTTCGTAGTCGCATTAAAATCATTATTTGAACTGTCATTATCCTCCTTGTTGATATGCCTATTGCGCTTACATTTTACTTATCATTATATAGTTGGCAAGACCTTTTGATCTGCACTCATTTGACATTCTTTGATTGATCATGTAGTTTCATTTCATGAGTGATTAAGTTTGTGATTCATTGGCAATTGGATTTATATGTTCTTTGATTTGATCTACTTGACCACTGGTTTCATAAATATTTATAAGTGTTATGGTTAAACCCTTGATATATATCATTCAATTTGACACCTAGTTCAAAACGCATTGGAACATTGGTCCAACACTTGGTATTGGTTTCGATTTGTATGTTGGGTGTTTAAAACTATGGAATAACTTTGATTGCGCGCGTTGGTTTATACACTTACCATTGATTTCATTGGTCGGGAAAGTGACATAATTGTTGAACTATACTATAGTGGGTTGAACAGCTATAAGCACCGGCGGTTGTACCATTAGCAATGACTATTCTGCATGGTAGAAATAGCTCCACCACCTTCGCACGATGTCATTTATTCCTATCCCTTATCCCTGTTTCACCTCTGTTAGCTCAGGTAACCCTTCGTGCACTCTGCTCTTGTGTATGCTATGATTCAAACCCTGGCTCGTTCACCGTGTGCACGGCTCCATGGCACCGGTGGTGCGAATTGAGCCAAATGGTAGCCAAGCCTTGCTATTGTTCGACAATGACTGGAAGGACTTAGAGGATAGCGGTTGGCTCACCTTTGTACAACGATTCGAGGGTTTTAATATATTTGTTGCACAACAGTTCGCCCTGAATTTTGATGGTTGTAGAGCCAAGGTGGGTGACGTTCAGTTGGAAATCAATGAAGAGTTCATTATCTCTACCACCGGGTTAGCAGCCATGGGCTAGCGTTGGTTTAAAAATTCAAAAGTGGAAGAGGTTCCATGGACACTACTGTTCGTCTCGCGAAAGGTCACATCCTATGATAGAGGTATGCCCATTTCCATGCTTAAACCACGATGGAATGACCTTTTGATGGTGGTTAAACAATTTGTCACCTGTGAGGGTCGATATGGACTCATTTTTCTCTACCACATGCGTTTGTTAATGAATTTTATAGGGTATCCATTGAATATGCCTTTCTACTTCTAACGTAGCCTTTATAAAATGTCAAAAAGGTTTAAAAGGGAGAAGGTCGATAGTAGCCTGTTCCACCATGGCCTAATGAGGCTCATTGTTGTTCATCACTTAAGTCTCCACGGTGATATCTAGCGAGCTTTTATCTCTTCAAATGGTTTTGATGATACAGACCCTGTCCAGATTGACAAGCCTATCATTAATGAAGCTAAGGTCGGGCCACCCATGCCCTTACATGTCCTACTACCTTCTCCTAAACCCTCGGTCGACCCTGATGTTGACTTACCCAACGCTATAACTGAGAAGGTTGAGGCTATAAAAAATCCTGTGAGCAAAAAGATTAGAGGTAACCCTACTGTTGATGGCAAAGGAAAAAAGAATGCTCGGCTTATCTCGAGGATGGCTAGGAATAAGCTTAAACCTAGTGTTGAGCAGAAGCCCATAGTCCTTATTGAGGATTCATACTCTGACATAAAACATTTCCTAGCTAGTGAGTACCCTTACTCACAGGGTCTGTGCTCTGAGCCACCTTATGATTTCATTTCTAATTTGCCCCCTTGCCTAAAGAATAATCCTAGCTACCCTGGGATCAAACTACCTAACGAAACCCTCAGCAGTTTAACCAAACCCTCAACTTATTTTTCGAAGCCCGGATTGTCGTCATGTGACCAATGTGATGTGTGGTTGGAATGATACTATATAGACGTTCTTGTACTTCAATCGAAAATCAAATCGCTGGAAAACCAAGTTGCAGTGTTGACGAGCCAAAGGGAGAAGCTTCGAGTTGTTGATAGGAAGCAGAGAACCACTGGTTCCATCGTATTTAGAAATGTTGAATCGGCTATAGCTATTGCCAACTCCAAAATGTCATGATCAAGCCGTCTGCTCGTCATCCAGGTATCAATTCAGGTTTCAATTTCGTTTTGTGAATTCCTCGGATTAATATAATGATGTGAGTTTGGTTTTCAAATAGCTCTGTCTATCATTTGAAATGGCTCTGTCGTAATGTTGTTCATCATGTACATTGTTTTCGCTTTGCTAAAAATAAATGAAGTTTTGATTTGGATACATGATTTGCTCATGCCCAGTTTAGCCACTGATAGGTTTTCATCGGATTTGATTCGTTTGTATGTTGAGTTAACGAAATCAATGGTTTGTTTTCATTTGGGTTTGGTTGGTATCTAATCTGAATAGGAGGTTTTCATGCTAAATTCAGAGCACGATCATTTTTTGATTTGGTATCATTTCGCTATTGTTAGATTATATTGGCTCTAATTTAATTTGTATGCTGTGATTTTGGAACGACTTCGTGAGTTTGAATTGATATAATCTTCTAAATCGGTAATGAAACTCTGATTGAATCTGATTTGGAAAGAATGACTCTGTTTTTCATGAAAACAATATTCTCATTTAAGCCAGTGCAAATGATATTTATGCCCGAATCATGGAACGGTTTTGATTCACAACGACTATGTTAAACCCCAGATGTTCGATTTGCTTGATTGGATTGCTGTGTATCTTCAGTTAGTATGATCACTTTTATGAGTTGTATTCGTATCAAAAATAGGCTTGATTGCATCTCTGTTAATTTTAATTTTCAAACGAGTTTGTTAACTCAGATTGACTTATGTTATTTTTGTCAAATTCGTATGAGGAAATTCGGGTAATAGTCGTTTCAAAATGAATTCAAGAAATGATTTCGTGAATGATTTTGTCTGCCCCAATTTGCAATAACAAACAATCGAACAACTCTTACGAAACCTGTTATCAACTGATTGATCCTGTTATGATTTCATTTGAGTTGATTTACGCGCCAGTTTTGATATAATTCGCTCATGGCATGGATCATTTGTTATGTCAATACAGTTATGTCGATTTGAAAATGATCTTGTTTGGATTCGATCCTGTTTCCTGTTGATGAGGCAGCATAACAATTGCCTATGATTTGTTTTAATTGTATCGATTTCAATTTGATATGAAACGATTTCATTACTGTCATTACGATTCTGTTCGCCCGACTTTGTGGCAACAAATGAAACAGAGTATGTGCATCTCTGTAGTCATTTGATTTTAGTTTAGTTTTGATCTCGAATTAGTATAAAAATCTCGATTTGAATGATTTGTTTGTCTTTCAAATAGCTATTAGATACTTGTTATTAGTTGAATTTAATTCTTTAAAAGATTTGAATTGATTTCAATGCTGATTCTGTGTCTGATTTAGACCAGCTACAGAATCGCAAGATTCTGTAGCTAGTCTATAGAATTATATTTTTTATCATTTTATTAATAAAATACCCTTCTAACTTATCCATTTTTTACCCTTTTCAGGTACATCTGAATTGCATTGGACATGCTGGACAGTCTAGGAGATGTTTGTGTGTTTTAGTTTTATTTTAGGTTCCTAGTTTAGTCAGACTTGGGATATCTTCCCAGATTTTATGTAAACAGTTTTGATAACTTCCACAGGGATGTCTTACCCTGTGGAAGGTATTTAAATACTTATTATTTTTTGTAATAAGGGGCATCCTCAGTTGTGGGAGAACCAGGCTATGGATTTCTAATACAAACTGAGACAGGACTTGATGTTTTGCTACAGCTTTCGCTTTCATAATATCAATCTTTTGTTTCAAGTTTATGCATGTCATTTGCAGTTGATTATAGATTACTTTAGCTATCATAATCTATTGCAGAATGATATGATTTAATTAATGTGTTATCCATATCTGATTTCTTTCATTATTTAAAAAATACAGCAATTACTTTGTTTCAGTTAATGAATCACAGATTTCTCTTCTTCGTTAATTGAAGCATTTCGTATAGATCTTTGCATATGGGTTTATCTAACTGTGAAGATTTATAAATGATAAAAAATTTGTAATTTTTATGTCTTGTTTGTCCTGTAATTATATTGGAAGAGTACTGCAACTTTCTATTTACAAGGAGCACCTGGATAATTTGGTGTGGGTTTCCTCCCTCCGATCAACTAAGACAATCATCATACACAAGACAAACCTAGAGCGTTTCTCCAGGTCAGTTTGTTATTTAATTTGTTAGAATGATATTAGTAGTTTAGCTAGATATATGTTTAGTTAGATTTGTAGTTAGAATTAGTATATCAGTTGTTTAGTTTAGTTAGTTTTTGTTTTATTTCTGTTCATAAAATTATAAAATCAACAAAAAATATCTTTCTCTGTCTTAGGGCAGAATATAAATGAGTTTTTCAGGTTTTATTCAAATCTGTAAATTGTAGATATTGTACA
>SNQJ01S0123690.1:18799-41944 GCA_010110895.2 Picea sitchensis
GTGTGTGTGTGTGTGTGTGTGGATTTTTTTTCTGCTACTTATCTTTTAGTGTAATGTTTTCATTTTTTGCACTACAATGTATGCTTTATAGTTTTGAATGTTTATCTATGTGCAATATTCCAATATAACATGTAATTCACTAACGAATCGGTAATAATGTTAAATCCTCTTGATATATGTCGATATTCGATGTAATGAAATGATATTTTGAGACGAAGAACCCTCAAATAAAGACGTAGCAATGTTGGATTACAGATATAATAAATGTTATTCAAATGACAAACCACGAGTTGAGAGTCTAGATTGACAATTATATGAGTTATACCAAGAGAGGCAGCCTCGATCAAAATTCCAATCATTGCGTGGTATTTTGCAATGTTATTGGCTGCAGGGCCAAGGCAAATCCTGTTGATATTATGGTAGCTGCAGGAGGTATGTACCTCCACATGTAAACCTAACAAGAATAGAATATTCCAGGAAGCAAGAAGAAACCCTAATTAGTTGGCTAATAACCCTAGAATACAAGTTGACTCAAGAGAATAATTTGTATTAGGTTATTATCCTCCAAGAGAAGAAGTCGGCTAAAGGAAATGTTATATACTAAGTAAAATAGCACCCAGAATAAGAATTCGAACCAAGCAGTCTGCCATAAATAGTATAAATACAGGAGGCTAGTCTTCATTCTGGCTAGACTTCTCAGAATTGCAACAACACACTTGTGCGCATTGCAGTTGGCCAGTTTTGTGTGCAAGTCCTAGAGGAGCTGCTGCCGCCAGTATATAGTCTTGGTCTTCTCTTGGTTTGGACTCTTTGATAATATTTTGTTATTCTTGTTTGGTGCGCTCTCCCTAGAGAGAGGTGCACTATCTTGTTTGGCTATCTAGCCTAGGGTTTTCTTCCAGAATGATTCTCTTTCAAGGTTAAGGTGCTCGGGGGTGGCTTCGGCCTATGGTTGGGTGATAATATTGCTATATTGTCTATGGTTAAATGAGCACATCCATTACTTTCTAATGGGTTATGGGCCTACACTATCTTCAAATAGTCTAACCACTAGAAGATAGATTGGGAGGATTTTCTCAGTTGTAGTTGTAGTTTTTACTGCAACAACGAAAACCTCACCCTCTCATTGAGGCACCTTAAGTGAATATATTGACCTAATTTATGGATAGACTAGTGCACCCTATCCTAGTGCATCTTCTGGTACTCTCATCAAGATAAGACATCAAGTTTGAGTTTTTGGTCAAAATCAAGGGTTTACCAAGTCAAAGAAATTATGACTTACTCTATGAAGTCAGAGAACAAGTTAGAAGGGGATTCTAACTTCAAAGCATGGAAGACAAGGATTGGCCTCATCCTTGCCAAGAATAAAGTGTTGGATATCGTGCAAGGAAAGATCGTGGAACCACAGTTCAAAGAAGGAAAAGAGAAGGAACCTCAGAACGTTGCAGTTATGGAGAAGTTATAAGACAATGAAATAAATGCCATGAGTATCATAGTGGATTCTATAAAATACCACTTGATACCCTACATATCCCATCTTGACTCATCTAATAAGATGTATGATGCCCCAAATAAACCTCTTCTTAGTCAGAAACATTGGACATGTAATGAGTCTGAAGAATGAGCTCCCTGACATGAAAATGAATGATGATGACATCATAACATCATACCTTGTGAGAATATCTTAGTTTAGATATCAACTACAAGCCATTGAAGAGATCATTTTAGAGAAAAAACTGGTAAATATAGTACTCAATGGTCTTCCCAAGACATGGGATGCATTTGTCGCAAGCATGAACATAAGGAAGGAGTAGCCCACATTTGAAGAACTTTGGACCTGTGAACAAGAAGAATCAAGGATCAGTGCAAAAGAGAAACCCCAAAAGAAATACGATGATAAAGACTTCAGAGCAAAGTTCAATAATTTCATGAATAAAAAGAAGTTTGGCTCCATGAAGAAACCAAATCAAGAGAAGGATATGTCAAAAATACAATGCTTCAATTGTCGAAAATATGGTCACTACAAGAATCATTATCTCGAGTTAAATAAAAGGAAGGAAACATAAGAAGCATCAGTTGTCGAAGAAAAGGAACCCTCAAGGAAATCCAAGCAGGACAAAACAGACTTCTTCTAAGACAAGGTAACAATACTCTTCATAGTTCTCGTACATACCATGTTTTATGTACATGTCTTGCATATCTATTTCTTAGAAGATAATATGTTCAAAGAGAAACTATACCTATGGAAGAACAACAAGATAAGGATTGCTATCACAATGACTATAAGACAAGGAAATACACATAAAAGGATGAAGTACATCAACAACCCCTGGTAAAAATTCATGTGGAAGTTATTACATAAGTAACAACTGCAAGATAAGCTGAAATCAAAATCAATCTTGAAGAAACCTAGAAGAGGTAAAGACAGAAAGAAGTCAACAATCAAAGAGGAAATTGGAAAAAGACTTATGACACTTTGCAGAAGGCAATAAGGATGCATACAGAAGCGTGGACTCTATTAGATGGAAAGAGCCGATTATACATTTCCAAAAGAAGAGCATGCATGAAGCAAGGATTAGGAGGGAGATAATTCTAAATTATATGATCCATTGAAGATGATGAAGTATCTATCCATGGAAGCAACCATGAAAAGAAACACATGTTTAGTGTTACTTTAGAAGAAGTCTTCTTCGAAAAGAAGCCTTAAAGTATCCCTGGTTTTCCATCCACATCCATGATCCTATGATGAAAGAAAGAAGTTGGAAACTTCAGGGCATGGAATCTATAGAAAACTCCATGGACCCAAGAGAAAAACAAAAACACGAGGAAGAACTTGAAGATTCCAAGAGAGAAAGAAAAGGTGGAACAACCAGTCATTGTATCAAGAATCACAAGGCTTCCAGCCTGATCTGAACTCATTAAAAGCAATCAAGCAGAGGAAATGAAATCTGATATGAAGAACAATGTATGGAAGACTCATGAATGTAAGCACTGGAAGATCTAGAACTAGAAGTTCTCCCAGATGGAGGGAGAAGACTATGATGATTGCTTGTTCCAGTAAACAATACATATCTCTACTTGAGCCACTATATCATCCACAATATCCATGGGTTGGAGTTGACATCAAATGAATGCAAAGACTGTTCTCCAGAATAATTGAACAAAGAGCGCATGTAGAGAAACCTCAAGGCTTTGAGGTATACCAGAAAGAGATCCTTGTATGTAGATGGAAGAAGATTTTGTATGGATTAAAACAAATTGGTGCAAAGCCTCTCATGCACTGTAGAAGCATGGTGAAAACCTTCTATGATAAAAATCAGAAGTTTGGGATGATGGATTGCTAATTCATGATAAAGTCTCATGATGACAGAAGAAGTGCCACATGGATATGTTCTAGTTTGAGTCTTTCCACGATGTTATGAGATAGAAGGAAACAAAAGATTTGAATTCAACTATGATATACTGTAACGATCATAGCTATATGAAGCCTTCATAAAACCAATGTTCCATAAGGACCAAAGTACATTGATATCAAGCATTACATTCTCCATGATGAAGTCCAGGAAAGAGAAAGTGGTTCTCCAATATATATCTCCACAGATGAACAGATAAGTAGACATTTTGGTAAAGCCTTTATCCAAGATGAAAGAGTTTGTGTACTCAAGCTAGAGCTCATGGAGACAACTTCCTTATTGGAAAAGGAAGAGATGACTCCTAGGTTGGGAGGGAGCACTGATTTGTTATTGATTTATGGATAGTCATTTTTCAATTCAAAAAATGGTCATGGATGAGCAGTTCCCTTTCCAGTTCGAAAGTGGTTTGAGACTTCTGATGGACAAGCATTTTCTAGTTCAAAAAATGGTCCAGATCGAACGGTAATTTTCGTAATGAAAATGGTTTGATGGATTTTTGATGTACCATAGACAATGATTCCCCTTATGGACAATGTCGGAAAATGGTCTAGGACAATATTTGTTCTTGACAGTCACTCTTAGTAGTGTTCAAGAAGATTGGTCCACCTCGCCGGACAGTCACTCTTTCGAAGCTCACATTTGTGAGTAGTTTTAAAGAATGGTCTGTTTTGGATGTTGGTGCAGGACAATCATTTCCTTAGGAAATGGTCCGAACAGTCATTCCCTAGGGAAGATTCATTCTCTCCAGGTTGCACTTTGTTTAGTGCCAGAGGAATGGCCCAGATAGGTGAATGGTCTAGGTTCAAAAATCAGGGACAAGCATTCCCTAGGGCAGACTCATTCTCTCCAGGTTTCACTTTGTTTAGTGTCGGAAGAATGGCCCATATAGGTGAATGGTACAGGCTCAGAAATCGGGATAGTTATTCTTCCTTGCTTGAGAATAATATTCCAGATAGCTCATCGTTGATGTTTCACTCTCTGAGGGCAGATGCTCTTCCAGATCTCACAGATGTGAGTGAAACAATGGCCCAGATGCTTCATTTTATATCTTGACATTGTTTTTTTGTGCAGGTTGATATCAGATGATATAATTTCTATGCGTATTGTATGTATCTGGACAGTAGTTGTATGCTTGTGGTGGATGTGTTCCACTGCTTGTGACTATGTGTCATTGATTAAGTAGCTATGTGCTACTTGTTATGATAGTGTACCACTAGATTGTAATGCCATGGATAGATACAGTTGTGTCCTATTAGATGACATTGTTTTGATTGCCATGAAGATTATCAGCTAGATGGATAGTCAGTGTGTTGGTGGACTGACATTCTCCAGGCGGAAAATGGTCCACGACAATTACTATTCTAGGACGCATGTCCAGATTATAAGAATAGTCCTTGTAGACCATGGTGTGGCTTCCAACATCTATTGGAACAATTATTCCTATAGGACATATGTATGAATTAGAAGAATGGTTCTCGTATCACTCTATGTAGTGAGTGACTTATTCAACATCATGCCTGATTACTCAGATGCAGTATGGCTTTGAGAGATGATGAAGTTGATTCTATCATATGATTACTGATAGTGATGATGGTGCTCATGATTTGATCATGAGATAGTCTGTGTGGCTATAATGATGCTATTGATTCAATTGTATGTTTGTGGTCAAGACCATTGCCTTCAAATACCTCCCTAGCTAGGAGGGAGTGTTGATATTATGGTAGTTGCGGGAGGTATTTACCTCCACGTGTAAACCTGATGAGAATAGAATATTCCAGGAAGCAAGAAGAAACCCTAATTAGTTGGCTAATAACCCTAGAAGACAAGTCGACTCAAGAGAATAATTTGTATTAGGTTATTAGCCTCCAATAGAAGAAGTCGGCTAAAGGAAATGTTATATACTAAGTAAACTAGCACCCAGAATAAAAAGTCAGCTCAGATAGTCTGCCAAAAATAGTATAAACATAGGAGGCCAGTCTTCATTCTGGCCAGACTTCTCAGAATTGCAGCAGCACAGTTGTGTGCAATGCAGTTGGCCAATTTTGTGCTCAAGTCTTGGAGGAGATGTTGCTACCAGTATATAGTCTTGGTATTCTCTGGGTTTGGACTCTATGATCATATTTTATTATTCTTTCTTGGTGTGCTCTCCCCTGAGAGAGGTGCGCTATCTTGTTTGGCTATCTAGCCTACGGTTTTCTTCCAGAATGATTCTCTGTGAAGGTTAAGGTGCTCAGGGGTGGCTTCAGCCTATGGTTGGGTAAAAATATTGCTATATTGACTATGGTTAAATGAGCACATCCATTACTTTCTAACAAATCCCTCCTAAATTAACCAACTCCCTAGAATTGTAAATGGTCCAAGCTGCAGAAGCCAAGTTTTGGGTTTGTTGGCTAGCACCATCCGCGAATCCAAAATGTACGGGAAAGGACACCAACATTTTCACATTCAAGTGCAAAGCATGATAAAAAACTATGGGCGAAACAAACTCTCTCACGCAAAATTAAATGAAAATATCAAACCAAAACATATGGTACAATAATGTACAAAGAACATATGCAAGATATCCCTAAGCATAATACTTTTTCAAATAGATCGCATTTCATGGCTCCTTTAAATGGATTCCATCATAATCAACTAGCTTGTAAGCACCTTTCTGTAGCACAAATTTTATGATGTAAGGTCCATGCCACATAGGTTCAAATTTTCTCGCCCCTATTTTATCGTGATATTTCTCATAAACCGAGACTAATTCCCTTTCTGCAAAGTGCGAGGTCATATAGAATTATTGTATTGGATTTTGATATGTTTCTGGTATGTCTCATTAATGAGAGAAACATCACGATGAATCTCATCAAATTTTTCCAAGTATAAACAATATTCTTCCTTAGTATAGGTGTTCGGAAAAAGTTCTACAACTAGCTTCAAAGATGTAATTTCACATTCTATCAACAACACCGCTTCTAAACCATAAACCAACTGGAAGTGTGTGAATCCAGTGGTGGTTTTAATGGAAATCTGGTAAGCCCAAAGTGTTGATAAAATTTGTAAATGCCAATTAGTTTTGCTTGCTCCTACCATGCATTGAAGCATGCTTTTCAAGACTTTATTAATATATACTACTTGTTCATTAGATTGTGGATAATATGGGTAGGCATTTTTGTGACGAAAAACCAATTTGGCACTCAACTCAGCCATCATTTGATTCCATAGTTGTGATATGTTATTAGTTATGATATCTTGTGGGACTCTGAATCTAGCGATGATGTGGTTAAATACGAATAGAGAAACAATTATTCCATCGTTAAGGAATGTAGGCATAGCCTCAACCCATTTAGTTAAATAATTGACTGCAATGTTAATATAATCGTTCCCCCAGGCTAAGGTAGGCTTACATTGCGTAAAATAAATGCCCCATTTGGAAAATTAGTTGACAACAATTACTATATAAAGCAGATCATGGTGGGTACGTTCTTTGTTCTAAAATATTTGACTAGGTGGGAATTTTTTAATGGCTTCAATACAATCTTTAAAGATCGATGACCAAAAGTACCTTGCACGTAGAATTTTCTGAGCTGTAGCCATCCCAGAAAGATGACCACCACATGCTCCTGAGTGACAATCATTCAAGAGGCATTCAACCTCTTCATGATTTAAACACCATTGAAGAATGGTATCGATACCATGGTGATAGAGAGTGTCTCCAATGATAAGATAATATTTAGCATGATGTCGAATGTGACGATGTTCGTCACATGATAAATCATGTTAAAAACATTGGGTCTAGAGATATAGCATAATGTCTCCATACCAAGGATTAGAGGTACTGATAAGGAACAATGACTCATCTGGAAATGATTCAAAGGGCTTAGTTTCTACATCGGTATAGGGAAAGTCACAGATTAACTCAACAATACCAAATATTTCTTTTATATTGATTTAGAAAAGTTGAGATTGAATTCTTGAAAAATAATGATCCACCTAGAGTATTTTCCCCCTAGTACTTGACGAGTCAAAATATGATACATGGGGGTTGAATTAACAATAACTGTGGTTTTGTGGAGTATGATGTAATGGTGAAATCTTTGAACAACGATAATCGCTGTCAAAGCCAACTTCTCAACATGTGAATATCGGAGTTCAGGGCCAATGATGATTTTTCTCAAGTAATAGAGCACATGTCCTGTGCTGTCGTCATCCTCTTGAACTAACACCATAAAAATAGTGGAAGTAGAGGAAGACAAGTAAATGATATAATCTCTCATATAGTTGTGGGGATGTAACAATTGCGTATGCGTCAAAACATTCTTGAGAGCTTCAAATGATCATTGATCTTGGTCATCCCAAATTAAAGGGATGTCCTTCTTCAATAATATCCAGTGGAGTCACCAAAAAACGTTGTGAGAAATATCACCCTATGGATAGGATGAGCTCCCCTTAGTTGGGTTTTCTTCAACTAAGACAACTAGAACAAGTGGACACTAACATTCCACATTTCCATCTATTTAGGCATGAAATAAAAGAGGAAGAGGAGAATAAAGAGGCACCTTTTCTTGTTGGTTGTCCTCACTGCTCTTTATTATTCCGGTCTTAGATCTAGTCTAGCTCCAAATGTAGTCTACCTTCAAAGAAATAGAACTATCCTCTTATTTTACTACTTGTAACAAGTTAGACAAAAACTATTGTAACCAGGCCACAATCATTCACACATAAACTTGAAAAGAGATGAAAATAGGGAAATAAGCTAAGTTTATTAATATGAGAAATAATGTAGCTTACAATCATAATGTGCTACAAGCCTCCTCCAATGCTATTCCTATCCATCCCCTTAATGTATGTTGACAGATGAAACAAAATTTTGGTATACTTCAGACTTTAATTCTTTCTAATCTCCTTCACCCTTGAGAGACCTTATTTATATAGGGGCTTTCAGATGTTAAAGAAACTTAGAATATCAAGGGAAGGTAGAGATATTTCCTCCATAAGTTATGATTGATTACTCAAAAAGGAGAGACTCGATCTTATGAATCATCCCTCGATCAAAATCACCAAAAGTATCTCAGAGTCAAACCATAAAATAAGGTTGGGTTGGTTAAAACCACCCTAATAGGGATGATGCTCCTAAGGACATTGGTAGGAGGCATTAGTGACGCTCCATGCTGCTCTAGCAAGGGGTGTCACCCTAAGAGTGATGCTTCCTGAGCCATAGCAAGGGGGCATCATTGCTCTAACTAAGCCAAAAATTCAGCCTAAAATTCATGTTTTCGACCTTCAAAATGGGTTTTTCTTCTCTTCAATGGATAGGGATGATGACAAAGTGTTATTCCATGGTTTTGGAGTGATGAAAAAAAATGCGGCACTTAGGAAAGTGTTGTTTTGGAACTACGACACTAAATAAACAACTGTACATAAGTGTGACAGTACTTAATGAAATAGTGACATAAGTGCAACACTTAGTACAACACTAGGTGGTGTGCAAATTTTGCGTGTACCAACACCGTAATAACTTCAATAAATAAGTAGCTACAACTAAGCCAGTCATAGAAACCCCTCATTCGATACCTAGATCATTAAGCCTCTTTTTTATTCCTTTTTAACTACACACACACACACACACAATCCTTTAGTGTCTATCCTTCTCTCACTCGAACATCCTCCGAGTTTGTTATTTCTCAATTAACTCTTGGTTTTTATCAAGGCCTTTCTCTCGTTATAGTCACTCATTATTTTCTTTTAATCTCTTTCTATTTTCACTTGCTTGTACATATTTATTTATTATTTGATTATCATTATCCTCCCTTTCATTTTAAGGTTCAATCTCATTTACTTCTAATACCATATTGCTTATGTTCTCCTTAATTTGTATCTCTTAATTCCATGTTCCCTTCCCCATTAATAATTTATTGGTTCATATCCTCTCTACATTATAAATTGTTTAATAATAACATTCCCAATTGTATTTAGTTAACTTAAACTTTGTATTTTATTCACAATGGTCCTTTTCCAATAGTTATTTCGTGATTTTAACCCTTTATATTTACTTTTCAAAATACTCTTTTCTACTCGCTTAGCTTCTCTTATCCCTCATGATTGGTGGGGTGTCCACTTGGAATGTTGGATCTTTCAAAACTATTTACATAGTTTATTTCCAAAAATTTATACAACTAAGGTAAGAGATTACTAGGATTTCTTTAGAATTTCATTGATGTGCTTGAAAGAATTAAGAGAAGTGTTCAAAGAGGTTAGGAAGTTTGGTAGTGTGACAAATATTTTGAAATTGATATTTGACCTAGGTGTACGTTGGATATTCTAAGAAAAAGTGTTTTTCATACTCAACCCTCTTAGTGTCATAGATATGACAGATTCTCTCATCCTAAGGAGTTTTGAGAATTGTCCAATGCCTAGTTTCATTATAGAGTTTGTGAGAATTTGTTATTATTTTAGCAATGTTGATTTTTTTTCTTTATACTAGTTGGAAAAATGAGATATTTATGATCTTCTATATTAGTGGTGATCACCTCCTTGTAGTATCCTAATTTTTTTTACCCTCTAATTATTTATATCACATCACTATTTCTCCTAAAATTTAGATGTAATAATATTTTTAATATTATACTTATCCTTCATAATGATATCTTCCTTTATTCCCCAATTATTTATCTGAGACTAGGCCTATTTATGCCATCCATGCTTGAGCTGAAGGTGGTTTTGGCTAGAGTTTGAAGAGATTTTGGGGAGCCTCTTGTATTCCATGTTGTTTAACTTGTTTCAATACATTAGGTAATTGGTCATAGTCGTGCTCTCAATGGGGAAAGGGATTTATTCTATGAGGAGGATATGATAGGGTGTATTTCCTTTAATTTTGAGATTATAAGTGATAAAATTTGTTTGGATCTACTATATATTGCTCCATGATTCTGTAGAGATACTACATCCCCAAACTTTACATCCATATAAAATAACAAGAGTGATGAGAGTCTCAAAGAGGATTTTTTTCTTATTCCATATCCAAAGGTTCATTGATTTACAATTGTTTTCAAGCCCATAATAAGCTTTCCACCATCTATTTATCATTTTTTCAATGCCAAATTTCTAGTTGAGCTTGTAATGAATATCAATCCTAAGATATTTGTATGAAGGAACTTCCTCCAAGTTCTTGTTTTCATATACGAAAGTGTTGTAAGTGATCTTTGGATTTAATTATCATAACTTTCATTTTGTCAGTTCTAACAGTCATACTCATATTGGAGTATAAATCCTTGAGGATTCTTAGTTGCTTTCCAAGATCATAGTGACTCTTTTCCATCATAAAAATATCATCGGTGTAAAGTAGAATAATGATGACTATACCAACAAGAATTGGGACGACACAACCTACTTCTTCTAAACAAATTTCTGACTTGTCAATGCATATGCCAAAAAGGGTAGGAGACAGGGGATAAAATTGCTTGACTCGTATAATATATGATCGGTGTTATATATGCACTAAAAACATAGTAAAAACCCTCAATTAAATTGTCAACCCAGGGTAAGTAAACTTAGAGTTGTAGAAAAATGTATGCCAAAGGTAGAAGGGTTGGTAGGAGTATAGTCTAACTAATGAAGGTAGCTATCTAAGGCTAATCTACTCAAACAAATCTATCTAATGAACAAACCCTACTAAGAAAATTGAAACTAGGTAACCTAAGTACTTTTGGGCCAAGGATCAATGGATAGTTCTAAGAAAGCAAGTAAAAGCCCTACTTGAAGCAAACTAGTTCATAACAATAAACAAAAGCAACTATTTAAGCATAACAAACAAATGACAAAAGAAAATTGTTTTAACTTGCCAACCTACATTCAATGAGAAACTACCCTGTGAAATCAAGTAAATAGACAAGAAAGCAAAGACACCTAACTAACCTACTAAAGCAAGTAAACAAGTAAGAAAAGACAACTACCTAACCTACTAAAGCAATAGACAAATAAGCAAAGACAACTAACTAGTTCCTACTAAAGATAATAGACAAGTAAGCAAAAATAACTAACTACTTCAAGCAATCAAATTAAAACTTCTCATTGAACAACTATCTAGCCTAAGAGGCAAGTGGACTAAATTCTTAATTCAAAACTATTTCTAATTCATGAAAGGAAATCTATTTAATTGAAAGCAAGAAGAACTACCAACTAATTCTTAATCTATGATAAGAAAACTACTATCTAATCTATCAAAGCAAAGTCTATCTATCCTACAACAACAATAAAACTATCTTTTAAACTAGGAAAGCAAGAAACTATCTTTTCTGATCTAGGAAAACATGAACCTATCTTTAATCTATGAAAAACTCAAATATAATGTTGGTGGTTGTGTGAATGTCTCCGATGTCGGATGATATCTCGATGGCACTTGACAACAAAGGACAATTCAAGCAATATAAGATCAACACTAATCTCAATGGCAAAGTGAAATGTATGGATTAAACAATCCAATGAGAATTTAGCCATGACAAAACAATGTTAGATACCTTGCATATTCATGTATTAACCATCAACAACATAACGACATCATCATTATACTTCTATACTACATAAGAAAAACTAGATTCAACCATTAACTAAGAAATATAATTGCAATTTAATTCTAGGAAAGGAAATTACATAAACGAAACTATGTTACATCTATTATAACAATTCAAATTGCAATAAGAAAAATGTGTAAGAACAGAAATTAAACTATGATATTGAAAAGTAAACTAACAATCTACATTAACCAACAACTAATTAAACAAGATCTATATAAAAATGAGATAAGCAATCTATAATTAAAAACTGGAATTAACTCTATCCATCCATCAAATCCCTGTTGAAGAGGACCCAAATAAAACCTTTGTTCTATTCTAATTAAAACTCTTCTTTACACGTGAATATAAAATCATAAATCAAAGCATAATCTAACATCTAATTGCGCATGGGGTTAGTCTAGGGGTTTGCAAGTCCGTTCCTAATCTACAAGATCAATACATGTTAACACATCTCATCATTCTAACATGCAAAAGAGAATCAAGACAATTAAACTACAACAAACAAATTAACAAAATAAAAATGCATGTACAGAAAACAAAGAGAACAATAAATTATGAAATGCATAAACAAACACGAAGACAGTTACCAGACTGTTGGTGGGCCCCTGAGAAAGTCGTGGTCACTTCCTAAAAGAATACCATGAGCTCAACAAGATGAATTCACCATAAAAACTCAAAAACGCATTTCTGAGATAATCTGGCAATATAAAATAGCAAAATAGAGTAAGAACGAGTTTGCCTCCAATAAACTGGTTCTTCTACTTGGTTAACAATAATCTAACCATCCTAGTGGTATTTATAATCTTACAGACCAAGTGGTCGACCACAGGAGGGTCGAACCACTTCTAAATTCGAAAAATTACAATAAATGATGCTCTAACTGATAAAACAAAGCAAGCCAATAATCGCCCTCTTAAACAACTAAAACTGAGTTGTCGAAAGATGAGTAGTTGGAGGGGGAAAGCATGAACAAAACCCACGTTCCTGATTCACCCATCATTGGTCGCCAATACCATAACCACCAAGTTTCCCTCCATTTTTTGTGCAATACGCAATGCTTGACAAAGTGTTGGATCAAGTGCTGGAACGAGTATTGGAAGGAGTTTCAGATCAAGTGTTGGAAGTTTCCGAAAGGGTCCTTTACCAAATCGATTAGCTCCCCTCTTGTTTGTGGGAATGATGGGAAAGTCTTGCTGCATTACTTCTTGGAGATTTTTAGGTGTAGGCTCAAGAGAGAGTGAAGGATTTGGGGGGTTAACAATAGAATTTGTTTGGTCTTTTCTCTTGGTATTTTTAGCTGATGAAGAAGTAGGGATATCAAAAAGCTTTTGGTATTGTTCTGGCAAAGAGAGGGTTTGTGCAAAGGTGTTTGGAGTTCTCGAAGAACGAGGTTTGGATGGAGAGATAGGTTTTAGGCTAAGTGGATTTATGTCGGTCTTAACTGTCAAGTGAGGGTTTGCAAATTGGTAGATAAAGGCATCCCAATTTTTCCCTCGTTTCTCTAGTTCCGCAAGAACGAGGAGTTTGATCAAGCTATGGTGGAAGAGACTATTGTGGGGGTTAGTCACATTCTTCCTCACTTGAGAGGACATCTTCTCCAATATTTTGAGAAAATAGAAGGGGAAGTTCAAGGGTTTGTTGAACAGAAAAAGAGCCAGCAATATAAAATGACAAGCTTTGAAAGTAGAGTATCTACCTTCACATGCAATTAACCTTGTGATGAGGATGAGGGGATTGATCAATTCCTCCTTTATCCAATCCTCAGCATACCCTTTTTCTCCTTAAATTCTCTCGAATTTGGGCTTAAACACCCTGTCATAACTTGAGCACGGCAATTGGTGATTTTTGAACCATCTATCTCCCATTCTTGGGAGCTTCGTGACAGCAACAATGGACTCTTCTGAAACTTCAAAGGTAATAGACCCTACATGTGTTGTCTTACCATCCAAACTGAATGCAAATTGCATGGAGAGGCCATCATCGTGGCCCTGCAAGCTAGACAGAAATGGCCGCCAACTTGCGTGTAAAAACACTTCTCTGCATTGTGCAAATTCGGGAATGGAAAACAAGTCTGCATAGGAGGAAGGTTCGTATCTCCTGAGCATTGTGACAGAGGTGAAGTTAACCAAGAAAGGGCATAATCGAGCCAAACAATGGAATGAATTGAGCACAGGCTGAATGCGTTTTGAACAGGGGACAAAATGGCAGAGGTTGGGCGTGATTTCTTAACGCAGGGGAGAGAAAATGGTAAGGTAAAATGAGATAATAGAGTGCCCAACCCGATTTTGAATGCATCTATAGTGGAGTAGGTTACCCACATGTGTGCACGAGCTTCCATGTGTGGGAATTTTCGAATTCAAAGGCTCATTTTTGGAGAAATGTAATGATGTGTGGTTAGATCAATGTCCAAGTCTTTTGACTTGAACATTTGTTCATAAACATATGAAGCATCTTTAATCAATGGCTGCAACTAATTCAATTGAATGTAATTGAGTTCTAGTTACCTGGAATCTAGGACAATTACTGGTGTGAAATTCACATGGCACTTCATTCGGCACCTCAAACGACATCTCATATGGCACCTCATAAGGTACTTCATCCAGTACCTCTGTGTTAAGTGTATTTTCACCTCTTATAATGGATAGACTGCAAATTTGAATTGTTTTCGACAATCACAGTAGTTAATGAGCAGAGGTAGAATGCTCCATGCTCACTCAATCTTCTTGCATATGACATATAATGTCAAAAACCTACAATGAACAGGTTATAACAAGCATAAAAATGTTTTATCAAACCTAAAATATGCATCTTGTAATGAAACGATAAACCAATAAAGAGTGGTATGTTAAGTAACCGATAAAGAGTGGTCTGTTAAGTATGTGTTTAGTAATTTATAATGCACAGGAGTTAAGCATTTCAAAACTAACATGACTATCAATGTAATAACCTGTATTATAAAAATAATACAAAAATTATTGCAAAGATCTAATTCTCTAGGAAATGATCATTTGTCACCTCATCAACCCCTCCCCCACTCCTAAGTATTGTGACACCTCACAATCAAAACTATAGGAAACTATCCAGTATCCCCCAATAGCCGAAGATTTATAGTATGCCAAGTGTAAAGATAAAATTTCACAGATTGGTCTGACGAGACAGTTAGAAGATGGCCCCACCTGTAGAATAAGAGATCCTATATATAGATAAGAAGAGGTAGGCAAGAGAGTTTCAAGATAGTCTTAGAGTTATTTCCCAATGGCAAGTTGATGCAGTTCATTAACCTTAGCTTAACCACACATACTTCATGTCATCTTTGTCGGAAAGTAATGTCGTACATCAGGACAAGTTTAAATTTATGATTTATCTTTGTCAGATTACCATCCTCGCTACGTAGAATGACCCACTGCTAGCAAGCCTGATCAGTACTCCGGCGGGTTTACCTAGTCATATCAAAGGTCGGTACCCGCTACTAGTAGACCTATTTAGTATCTCGACGGGTTAGCCTCTTAAACCCTCAGAGATTGGTCCTCCATCCATTAATATTTTAGTATAAGATTTCTTATGCAAGAAGATGGGGGAACAACTCTGAAAACAACTTTTCCTTCCTCTTTTTTTTCAATTGGGATGGTATTTATGTTAGAGGATGACTTTCCGTTATATTAATTAGTGATTGTCCTGATGTAAGGGGTACTTAAGAGGATGTGGCCTATCTAAAGATATGATATAATCAATCTATTTAGTGTGTAGTGGATGGTACCATTGAGAAAGAACATAAATGTATCTCTAGGCACAACTTACTTTCTTCCTTTGTAGTTATTGTGATGTTTCTATGACTAACCGCTATTTAGACTTCCTTGTTACTCTTTGATAAAGACACTCGACTCACTTACTCAGGCTTGTTGGAAAAACTGTACGAGGGACCTCTAGGCTTGATAGTTATGGTATCACTTCCTTATACAGTGGTGACGAGTTTCAAAAGCAACTGCTTTAGAATGCCTTAAAAATGAGAATGTTTGCAAAAATGTGGCTAATTATAGTAAGTCAATATTCATTTGATGCTTTAGTGGACACAAAATTCAAGTATAACAAATTTTTTGAGGAAAGATCCTTGAAAATGTGTACTCTTGGTGAAATAAATACTTACATAAATCTCTAGAATTACCTTATTAACAAAATTCAAAAACTATTTACATATATACAATAAGAAATTCATAAAAAATTTCAAGAACAAGGGGGGACTTCCCCATCTACTAAGGCCAATGCCTTGTCAGTTGACATGACCTGTAGAAAATCCTCTCTAGAAATGGGCTTATGATAAAACTTAAGTCGGTGTCCATTTACCACAAAGGAGACTTGTCCATCATCAATTGTTTTAATTTTTACAGCTCCATTGTCATATACAGTGTCTACCTCGTAAGGGCCCAACCAACAGGTGGTAATTTTGCCTTTGAAGGTTTTGAATTGGGAATCAAACAATAGATTCCAATCACCAGGTTGGAAGGGTTTCTTCTTGCTAAACTTGTCATGCCACTTGCTCCTCTGGTTTTGGACTAATATTGTCTGTTGGATGACATCTTGCCTGATTTCATCCAACTCATTCAATTGTAGGTCTCGTTGCTTCTGAGCCTCATCCAGGTTAAATCCTAATTATGTGGCAATATGGAAGGTCTTTGCTTGGAATTATCTAGGTAAAAGTACTTGTTTCCCGTACACTATCTCATAAGGGGTATTCCCAATGGTATTCCTCCAGGTAGTCTGGTATGCCCACAAAACCTCTGGGAGCCTATCAGCCCAATCCTGATGATGTAACTGAACAGTATTGGTCTAGGTGGCTTTCAAAACTTTGTTTGTGGATTCTACCTAACCATTGGCTTGCGGGTGGTATGGAGAAGATTTACTATGTTTAATGCCATATTTCTCTGTTAGCTCTTTCATCAACTTGGAAGTGAATTGAGTGCCTTGGTCGGTAAAAATTTCACGAGGGACACCGAAGCAGGTAAATATGTATTCATAGATAAATTCAACAACAAAATTCTCTGTATCCCTGAATAGGGATTTTGCCTCTACCCATTTGGTGACATAGTTCGTACAAACCAAAATATAGTTCTTCCTACAGTACATGGGTGAAATTGGTCCTACAAAGTTGAGGGCCCATTTTTCAAAGGGTTCTATCATAACTTGGGCACGCAAAGGCATTTCGTTAGCTGGCGTAGGTCTTCCTATCCTTTGGCAACTATCACAACTTCTCACATATTTGGCAGCATCTTTGAAAATGTTAGGCCAATAGTAACCCGAATGTAGGACCTTATATGTTGTACGTTTGTCAGAAACGTGGCCACCACATGGTCCATCATGACAGCTTCATAGTATATCAGGTACCTTGTCCTCTCGAACACATATACAAATAAGCAAATTAGGACCTGTGTGAAAAAGATCATGACCAACCCAAGAGGAATTAGCACTTTGTGTAATAATTTTGTGCTTTTCATGAGGTGACAAATGAGATGGTAATTTCCTAGTGGCCATATAGTTTGACATATCTGAAAACCATGGGGTATTGACAGGAAGGGAAAAGAGGTGCTCATTTGGGAAACTATCATCTACAGGGATATCATCATTCTCATTTTTTATTCGGGAGAGAAACTCAGCTACTACATTATGCTTTCTAGGTCGATCAAGCACAATGATGTTAAATTCTTGTAATAACAAAAGCCACCAAGTCACTCGGCCATTAGTTATATGTTTATTCATGAGGAACCTAATGGCGGAATGATCAGTATGTACAAATACTTCATAACCTGTAATGTAATGAAGAAACTTGTTAATAGCATGAACAACTTCCAAGAATTCTTTCTCGATAACCGTATAGTTTAACTCGGTAGGGGACAAGTTCTTGATCACAAAATAAATGGCATAGGACTGCTGGTCCTCTTTTTTGCCTAATACCCCTCCTATTGCAGTGTCAGAGGCATCAGTGGATATATGAAATGAGAGAGTCCAATTGGGCCCTCTAAGAACTGGTTCCACAGACATCTTAGCTTTCAGGGTTTCAAAGGAAGTTTGACATTGATCAGTCCAAACAAAATCAACATCTTTTATTAGTAATCCAAACATAGGTGCAACAATCTTTGTAAAATTTTCAATAAACCACCGGTAATATAGGGCATGTCCAAGAAATCTTCTCACCTCTTTCTGATTCTTGGGGGGTGGAAGTATAACGATGACCTCAATCTTTGCAGGATCAACTTTTATCCCTTCAGATGAAACATGATGTCCTAGAACCACTCCTTCAGTTAAAAACATTTTTCATTTTTCATGACTTAGGGATAGGTTCATTTCCTGGCATCTGATGAGGACTTGTTCTAAGTTATCTAAGGCTTCCCGGTAAGTGTTTCCATAGACTGTGAAGTCATCCATGTAGACCTCCACACAATCATGAATAAAATCGACAAATATCCCTAATACTTCTCATTGAAAAGTGGCAGGAACATTACACAATCCAAATGGTAAGAGCTTATAGGCATAGGTGCCCCAAGAACAAGTAAAGGTAGTCTTGTCTTGGCCCTCGGGTGCTATAAGAATCTGATTGTACCCATTGTACCCATCTAGAAAGGAGAAATACTTCATTCCAGACAAGGTATCTAGAACTTGGTCAATGAAAGGAAGAGGAAAGTAGTCTTTTAGAGTGGCTTTATTGCGTTCCCGGAAATCAACACAAATGATCCATTTCCCGGTCACTTTTTTTGGAACCACTACAAGTGGGGATACCCACTTACTGTCGGAGATGGGATAGATGAATCTGACATTTAACAAATTTTGGATCTCCTCCTTGACTATGTCTTTAAGTGTTGGGTTCATCCTTGTCTGGGGTTGCCTAACAGGTATTACTTTCGCCTGGGTATATATGTGATGGATGCATGTGTCAGGGTGTATACCCTTCATGTCAGTATATTCCCAGGCAACTGCTCATGATTGTTCTTTAAGGATATCTATTAACTATTTCTGTTGGTCTGCATCTAGCCCAAAGTTTATATGTAAACATTTCCCTGGACTAATCTCGTAGGGAATAGTATAAGACATGGCAGACTCATATATCTCAAAAATAAAAGATGTCGAAGAAAAAATGGATGGATCTAATTGTTTTTGAAATTCTTCCCCAAACATGTATTCAAATTGGGGAAAAGACTATGGAAAATCCACACATGTGATAGCAGAAATAAACTGGTTTAGCACATTTTTTGTTGTGTGCTACTCAAGTGCCCATGCATGGTAACTTGGAAATACGGTTTCTTCCTAGTCCCCATTCTCGTATGGACATTCAATACACCATAGATTCTCCATAATAGGTTGAGATGGAGGGTAAATGGTGAGCTTCTAGATAGAGAAACCATTTGTGATGGTCATTTCTCCTTCTCTACAACCAATAAATACATTAGTTGTGGCTAGCCAAGGTCTTCCCAAAATAACAGGATGGCCTTTGGTAGGATCCTTTGAATGAATGACAAGAAAATCTACGGGGTACTTCCATGAGGCTAAAGTAACCATGAAATCATCTAAAATTCCTTCAGGTATAACCCTAGTATTATATGTTAATTCCAAAATGGTTGGGGTAGGTCGAAGAAGAGGTTGTAACTGAAATTGTTCCAAGGTAGTAGCGGTCATAAAATTGATGGTTGCCCCTAGGTCTATGAGAGTGTTTCCAATGGAGACCTCATTAATGGTTATAGTCACTACAGGGTTTCTTGGATTCCCATATTTTGCTAGCTTTGGCTGCTCTGATATGTACTTAGAAAGTCCTCCTATCAAGTGTATTGTAGGGGGGTCCTTTTGCTTCCTACCTGGCTTCTTGATACACAATTCTTTGACTACCTTACTAGAGATTGGAATGTATTTAATGGCTTGAAGCATAGGAATCTTGACACAAATATTTTTCAATTCATTCAAAATGTCAAATTCTGGTCGGGTGGTAGGTTTCTCGATTACCAATTGGTCTAGATAAGGAGGGACCTTCATAATTTGTGAAGGTTCATTTTGGGGAATCTTGGGTTCTTGATTCTTCAGGATAATAACATCTTCCCACTTAGTGTCATCCATGGGTTGTTTGGTGGTTTCTTCTTCTTCTTCTTCTTCCTAGATGACTACTGAAGGTCTCTGCCTCTCCAAAACTCTTCTTGATCTTAGTTGAATTTCTTGTAATGGAACAAGAGTAATAACATATGTTGGGAAGGCCTGCATCTCAACATTATGAAGAGGTTGAGGGGGATTATTATTAGGATTCGACATTGGTTTTTTTGGTAATAGTGTTGGTCTCAGGGAGCTTTCATTTTGATATTGTAGCAGTTTTTGTTGTGGAATAGGAGGCAAAGGTGGTGGAACAAAACCTGCCAGAAGCTGCGGAGTGTTTGGTGAGAACTGAGGATAAGGATGGTTGAACATAGGGATAGGTGGAGCTTGAGGGTTTCCCTGTTTTTGTCCTCCCCTCCATCCTTGTATCCAAGGATGTTGGTACTGAGTAGATGAGTTTTTCCAACCTGGTGATTTCCACTATTGTTGTTGATAATAGGGTGGAACTTGAGAGTGTAGATCCGGGTATGTGGGTTGATTCCTAGGCTACCATGGCCTCCTAGGTGCATAAGAAGACTCCCCAGGATCCCCACTCCTATAGATGGCTAATAAACCGGGCAATGATGGAAATTTTTCAGTCACATGGTCTTCTGTACAGAAGCCACAAACTCAAATTTTATCTAGTGGGCATTCCCTTAATGAATGCTTCCTCCTTCATCTTGGGCAATATATGTTGATTGCTGCATTTTCCTCCTCCTGTTTTTATTTTTTTTATTTTAAAGGTGTCCAACTAGGAACCTATTGTGCTTAAGATATTTGTCTTAAAGTTTTCCAAAAGGTTCCCTATCTCTTCTCTCATAATACCACCTGAACTAACTGGTTTTAAGCTTCTATTGTAAGGGTCCCGAACACTCTTTTTTGTTTTGGCTCTACTCCTTGAGTAATTTTTACACATTTCACATATTTTACCAAATGGTTTATTAGAGATGTCACCTGATGCCATTAGGTTAAGCATCTCTAGATATTCTTATGAAATTCCTTTAAGGAAAGAGCCCTAATTGCATCCTTTGGGAGGTCATGGTATTTTGACTTCTGGGATATATAACCAAATCTTTCCATATAATCTTCGAGGGTCTCGTCTTCTAATTGTTGGATTTTAAAGATGTCATTACGAGACTCTTTGGTCTTGCAGTAGTCTTGGTACTTCTTAAGAAATATGTCTTTCATGGCTTCCCAAGACCTAATACTAGACTCTCCCAACCCCATGAACCATCTCAGTGTAGAGTCTTTGAGGGTGGCAGGAAAGAGTTTTAATTTCTGGGCATCTTGTATGTAGTTGTAGCTCCTACACAAGATGTCAAATTCAAATAGGAAGGTGTCTGGATCTTCACTATTTTTAGCGTAAAAGGTAGGCAGTGTTGAGAGAGCAGTGTTGAGAGAGGAATATTCTTCATGTTGACATTTGGAGTGGTGTCTAAAATCGGAAACCCGAAGGTAGTTTCGGTTCGGTTTCCATTTTCTTCTTCCTCCCCATGTCTTACATTGTTATGGTCCTCCTGCTCATCAATACTGGCTTGGTTTCCAAAAACAGAGTACCTAGGTGGTTTTACCTTTGAAGAAAACAAGGTTTCCTTTTGATGGAATGGTCTTCCTATGGATTGGATGTCTGGGACTCTACTTGAACCGGTTGAGACTATTGGTGCCAAAGTTTCTGTGTCAATTTGAGAAATAATTACATTGGATGAACTACCAAACAAAAGATTCACATGTTCAGGGTCTATGATGTCCTTAAAATTAGGGTCCCCTGGTGGTGGTGTAAAAGCAAAGGTTGTATTGTTTGGTTTTGTGGAAGACTCGAGGGGTCTTGCCTCCTGTCCTAATATGATTGATGATTCAATTTATTGTTCTATAGTTCTCCCTATGTTAGTCCCTTTAGAGACTATTTTAGCCCTTTGAGTTGAGCTAGCTCCTGTTTTTCGGTATCGGTCTGCAGATTTTATAAGTGGAACGTCCCTTCCCCCAAAGAGATCCGAAGGAAACTTGGTTGAAAGGTATGATTTTGATTTAATGTATCTACCTTGTGGGTCTCTAGGCCTATTCATGAAAGAAAGAAAAAACAAAAGAAAAATTTACCATTTGGTTTCTAGGTCTATTCATGAAAGAAAACAAAAACAAAAAGGAAAAACTACCATTGGGTTTGGGGGAACCTACTATAGCAGATGCGCAGGTTCTTATCTCTCGTCTTAAAGCTCCCCCACCACCAAGATAATGCTAAGGTCTAAGGATGATCTATTTCCTAACTACTTCTTACCTTAAGACAACTCCCCGATAATGACGCTAAAAATGATGGGTGTTATATATGCACTAAAAACACAGTAAAAACCCTCAATTAAATTGTCAACCCATGGTAAGTAAACTTAGAGTTGTAGAAAAATATATGGAAAAGGTAGAAGGGTTGGTAGGAGTATAGTCTAACTAATGAAGGTAGCTATCTAAGGCTAATCTACTCAAACAAAGCTATCTAATGAACAAACCCTACTAAGAAAATTGAAACTAGGTAACCTAAGTACTTTTGGCCTAAGGATCAATGGATAGTTCTAAGAAAGCAAGTAAAAACCCTACTTGAAGCAAACTAGTTCATAATAATAAACAAAAACAACTATATAAGCATAACAAACAAATGACAAAAACAAAGTATTTTAACTTGCCAACCTACATTCAATGAGCAACTACCCTATGAAAGCAAGTAAATAAACAAGCAAGCAAAGACACCTAACTAACCTACTAAAGCAAGTAAACAAGTAAGCAAAGACAACTACCTAACCTACTAAAGCAATAGACAAATAAGCAAAGACAACTAACTAACCTACAAAAGAAAATAGACAAGTAAGCAAAAACAACTAATTATTGCAAGCAATCAAATTAAAACGTCTCATTGAACAACTATCTAGCCTAAGAGGCAAGTGGACTAAATTCTTAATTCAAAACTATTTCTAATTCATGAAAGGAAATCTATTTAATTGAAAGCAAGAAGAACTAATGACTAATTCTTAATCTATGATAAGCAAACTACTATCTAATCTATCAAAGCAAAGTCTATCTATCCTACA
>SNQJ01S0123690.1:41954-56038 GCA_010110895.2 Picea sitchensis
TGGCTTGGTTTCCAAAAACAGAGTACCTAGGTGGTTTTACCTTTGAAGAAAACAAGGTTTCCTTTTGATGGAATGGTCTTCCTATGGATTGGATGTCTGGGACTCTACTTGAACCGGTTGAGACTATTGGTGCCAAAGTTTCTGTGTCAATTTGAGAAATAATTACATTGGATGAACTACCAAACAAAAGATTCACATGTTCAGGGTCTATGATGTCCTTAAAATTAGGGTCCCCTGGTGGTGGTGTAAAAGCAAAGGTTGTATTGTTTGGTTTTGTGGAAGACTCGAGGGGTCTTGCCTCCTGTCCTAATATGATTGATGATTCAATTTATTGTTCTATAGTTCTCCCTATGTTAGTCCCTTTAGAGACTATTTTAGCCCTTTGAGTTGAGCTAGCTCCTGTTTTTCGGTATCGGTCTGCAGATTTTATAAGTGGAACGTCCCTTCCCCCAAAGAGATCCGAAGGAAACTTGGTTGAAAGGTATGATTTTGATTTAATGTATCTACCTTGTGGGTCTCTAGGCCTATTCATGAAAGAAAGAAAAAACAAAAGAAAAATTTACCATTTGGTTTCTAGGTCTATTCATGAAAGAAAACAAAAACAAAAAGGAAAAACTACCATTGGGTTTGGGGGAACCTACTATAGCAGATGCGCAGGTTCTTATCTCTCGTCTTAAAGCTCCCCCACCACCAAGATAATGCTAAGGTCTAAGGATGATCTATTTCCTAACTACTTCTTACCTTAAGACAACTCCCCGATAATGACGCTAAAAATGATGGGTGTTATATATGCACTAAAAACACAGTAAAAACCCTCAATTAAATTGTCAACCCATGGTAAGTAAACTTAGAGTTGTAGAAAAATATATGGAAAAGGTAGAAGGGTTGGTAGGAGTATAGTCTAACTAATGAAGGTAGCTATCTAAGGCTAATCTACTCAAACAAAGCTATCTAATGAACAAACCCTACTAAGAAAATTGAAACTAGGTAACCTAAGTACTTTTGGCCTAAGGATCAATGGATAGTTCTAAGAAAGCAAGTAAAAACCCTACTTGAAGCAAACTAGTTCATAATAATAAACAAAAACAACTATATAAGCATAACAAACAAATGACAAAAACAAAGTATTTTAACTTGCCAACCTACATTCAATGAGCAACTACCCTATGAAAGCAAGTAAATAAACAAGCAAGCAAAGACACCTAACTAACCTACTAAAGCAAGTAAACAAGTAAGCAAAGACAACTACCTAACCTACTAAAGCAATAGACAAATAAGCAAAGACAACTAACTAACCTACAAAAGAAAATAGACAAGTAAGCAAAAACAACTAATTATTGCAAGCAATCAAATTAAAACGTCTCATTGAACAACTATCTAGCCTAAGAGGCAAGTGGACTAAATTCTTAATTCAAAACTATTTCTAATTCATGAAAGGAAATCTATTTAATTGAAAGCAAGAAGAACTAATGACTAATTCTTAATCTATGATAAGCAAACTACTATCTAATCTATCAAAGCAAAGTCTATCTATCCTACAGAAATAATAAAACTATCTTTTAAACTAGGAAAGCAAGAAACTATCTTTTCTGATCTAGGAAAACAGGAAACTATCTTTAATCTATGAAAAACTCAAATATAATGTTGGAGGTTGTGTGAATGTCTCCAGTTTCGGATGATATCTCGATGGCACTTGATAACAAAAGACAATTAAAGTGGTATAAGCTCAACACTAATCTCAATGGCAAGGTGAAAGGTATGGATTAAACAATCCAATGAGAATTTAGCCATGACAAAACAATGTTAGATACCCTGCATATTCATGTATCAACCATCAACAACATAACAAGATCATCATTATACTTCTATACTACATAAGAAAAACTAGATTCAACCATTAACTAAGAAATAGAATTGCAATTTAATTCTAGGAAAGGAAATTACATAAATGAAACTATGCTACCTCTATTCTAACAATTCAAACTGCAATAAGAAAAATGATTAAGAACATAAATTAAACTATGATATTGAAAAGTAAACTAACAATCTACATTAACCAACAACTAATTAAATAAGATCTTTATAAAATTGAGATAAGCAAGCTATAATTATAAAATGGAATTAACTCTATCCATCCATTAAATCCCTGTTGAAGAGGACCCAAATAAAAACTTTGTTCTATTCTAATTAAAACTTTGTTTTAAACTTGAATATAAAATCATAAATCAAAGAATAATCTAACATCTAATTGCGCATGGGGTTAGTCTAGGGGCTTGCAAGTCCGTTCCTAATCTACAAGATCAATACATGTTAACACATCTCATCATTCTAACATGCAAAAGAGAATCAAAACAACTAAACTACAACAAACTAATTAACAAAATAAAAATGCATGTACAAAAAATAAAGAGAACAATTAAATTATGAAATGCATAAAAAAACACGAAGACAATTACCAAACTGTTGGTTCCCCCCCCCAGCAAGTCTTGGTCACTTCCTAAAAGCACACCACGAGCTCAGCAAGATGAATTCACCATAAAAACTCAAAAATGCATTTCTTATATAATCTGGCAATATAAAATAGAAAAACAGAGTAAGAATGAGTTTGTCTCCAATATACTGGTTCTTTTACTCGGTTAACAATCATCTGACCATCCTAGTGGTATTTATAATCTTACAAACCAAGTGGTCAACCATGGGAGGGTCGAACCACTTCTAAATTCAAAAAATTACAATAAATGATGCCCTAACTAATAAAATAGAGCGAGCCAATAATTGCCCTCTTGAACAACTAAAACTGAGTTGTTATAAGCTCAGTAGCTGGAGGGGGCAAGCATGAAAAAAACCCACGTTCCCGATTCACCCATCACTGGCCACCAGTACCATAACAGCCAAGTCGCCTTCCGTTTTTGTGCAATATACAGTGCTGGACAGAGTGTCGAATCAAGTGCCAGAACGAACACTGGAAGGAGTTTCAGATCAAGTGCTAGAAGCAGAAACGTGGTGCATTTTTTCCCTGTAACACTAGAAAAACGTGAATTAGATCTTGGTAATCATAAAACATGATGAATTACACTCAATATAATCATTAAACATGAATTACACGTACCTAGTGTCGATCATACCATTTTATCATGAAATTCTTCAAAAAGCTCCTTTAAAATATGAAAAACACATATGTACATGCAACAAAAGTGTATAATAACCGTCATAAAAGTGATCATATCTCAGGCCCAACAATATAGTTAATTTCTTCTCACCAGCCCCTAGTGTTACTAAACATGGAAATTATGGGAGGTGTCATTCATTCTAGTCTAAAAGAGCTTTGTGGTTGGTCCTAAGTTCACAATTGGCACAATAGGATGAATTGCACTAGCTGAGTGGGAAGAAGAAAAATACAAGATCTTCAGGAGGTAGACTTGCGGGTGGTTCGGGGGTTGGATTTACCATTCTTGTATACAATTGTGCCCCCTGTAATTGTGGTTTATAAATGAACCACATGCAATTGGCCCTCCTCTATTGTACATTGTTGGCACAGGGCCAGACCCAAGGTTCACTCCAAGAGCGCACCAACAAGCCCTATCTACTAGCCCTTTCAGAAACACCTGCAAAGTAGATGCAGTCTCACCTGAAGCAACGATGAGGGGGTTGCAGGACAGAGATGTCTACAACCAGGGGAATATCAAGTGGATCTTGTATAACAACAATCACAGTATTCATATATCACTTATCAACGATATCTATTCTTCACAGCTATAGATCTTGATCTAACATAGTAATGCAAATAACAGTATAATAATGACATAGATTCAAGCATCAATCACTCACACAACACAAAATATACGTGGTTCACCCTCTCTCTAGGGATACGTCCACAGAACTGTGCTTATGATATATTAAGATAAAGATTACAATTTAGATCTTTTCTCTTGGCCAACAGATCCTCTCTCTTCTTCTCTCTTTCTCTCCCCCTTCTTGCGCACCCAACTGCAGGATCTGATCTTCGCACCCAATTGAAGATCTTACAATACCAAAAGGATCTTACCCTCAACACTTCTCTCTCCCAATACAATGACCTCTCACCACAACAATAGAGATAAATCAATAACAATACCATACCCCCGCTACCCAGTTCCTCTTGACCTTTATTTATACATTACAATACCTCACCGACAACCTTAGGTCAAAACCTAGGTGTCAAAACACTAATTACCAAAACCCTAGGTGTCTAAAACCCTAGGTCAACTTGATCCACTTTTTTTGGGCTTCGCCAACCTGTCTTTCCTTCCTTCTCATGCGGTGCTCCAAAGCATCCAATGGTGGATTTTTCCACTTCCTAAGTCATACTCAGTCCATCTTCCTTGCTGATATGTCATCCTCGATCTCCTCATCCAATGGCTTGCTTTTCTGCACTTCGCTCCATCTTTTCTGCTCTTTTTCTCACTTCGACCTAGTGACATTCACTGTGTCTCCCACAAAGTTTGCTTTTTACCTTTTATTCCTTGTTCTCTTCTTCCTTTCATAACCAAGGGCCAATAGGCCCCCAACACTCACCTGTGACTCATCCCGAGGCACTTTAGATCTGCTCCTTTTGTCTTACTTCAATTGTGGAATGTGCAGTGCAGCGTTTGCTTTCTTCTTTATGCCTCTTTATCGTCCTTGTGCAGACTATCTTTTCTGTGTTTGGTACCCAGTTTCAACTGCACCTGGTACCTAAACCCTTTTCCTTATGCTTTTACCTGGAGCTGTGAGGCAGCTGGTTGTCATAGTACAACTTCAGCCAACTCCCATTCATTAATCCTTATTTCCATTCTCCATTCAATGTCTTCAACTACGCAACTCCTCCTTCTATGACGTAGGAGATATCATATGGTCCAAGCCAATGCGTTCTGAGCTTCCCAAGGTGTTTGATAAACTTACTGTCATATACTAGTACTAAATCACCTTGCCTGAATATCTTCTTCTTGATGTGCCTGTTGTGGTAGGCCTTTTCTCGTTCCTTCTGAACTTGCTGATGGAAGCCTGCAATGAATCTGTCTTATTCTAGTTCGACTAACTGTGCTAGCCTCTCATGAACAACGCCAGTATCATCCATGTTTGTAAATGCAACAATTCTTAAGCTTGGTACCAAGTACTCCATCGGGACAACAGCTTCAAGACCATAAACCAACTTGAAAGGGGTCTGCGTTGTTAATTTCTTGCAAGTGGTTCTATAAGCCCAAAGTACTGCTAGTACTCTTAAATCCCAGTCATCCCTGTTCACGTTGCAAATCTTTGTCAATGTTGTCTCCAAGATCTTGTTGAATGCTTCAACCATTCTGTTTGCTTGTGGATGGTAAGGTGTACTCTTTTGATGGTGGACTGCAAATTATTCAGTCAGGGATGCAATTGTCTTATTGATGAAGTGTGTACCTTGATCACTCATAAGGACCTTAGGGCATCCAAACCTGGTTATTATGTCATCAAATATAAAATGTGCAACTGTAGTTGCACTACAGTTCTTGACTGCTTTTGCTTCGACCCATCTAGTCAGGTATTCTGTCGCAGTGATAATATACCTTTCTCATGTGCGCTTTCCTGATGGGTTTATAGGTCCCACGAAGTCAATGGCCCATTTTTCAAATGCCTGCAAGGTCATCTGCGGTGATAATGGCATCTCATCTCTTTGAGATGGTTTTCCAACTCATTGGCATACATCACATGCTCTGGTATATTCTTTAGCATCTCTGTGTAATGTAGGCCACCAAAGGCCAGTTCCTAGAACCTTCTGCGTAGTTGCTTTCCCTGCGTAATGTCCTCCTGCGATGCCTTCATGAGCTATTGTGAGGATCATCGGGTGCTCTGTTTCCATAATGCATCTTCTTAGTATCTCATCAATTCCTATTTTATATAGCTGACCAGCTATCAGTGAAAAATCTATAGCGCGCACCACTAATTGTTTTTTCTGGGAGATTGTATACTCACTTCAAGCCATTCCTGTTGACAGGAACTGGACTATGTCTGCGAAGTGGTCATCAATCTTTCTAATGGCGAGAAATTGTGCATCTGGTAATGTATCCTCCAGACTGGTAGGTTCTTCTCCATGTTCCAACCTCGACAGGTGGTCTGGGCCCTTGTTCATTTCTCCTAGCTTAACTATGATCTCAAAATCATACTCTTGAAACAGCAAAAGCCATCTGCAGATTCATCCCCCCAACACTGGCTTGTTGACTAGGTACTTTAGCGCAAAGTGATCAATAAACATTTTAAAGTGTCCTCTTAACAAGTAGTGGTGGAATTTTTGCAACGCATACACCATGGCTAGTCCCCCTCTCTCTGTAGTGGTGTAATTAACTTCAGCTATGGACAGCTTCCTGCTGGAAAATGCTAATGGATGATCAATGTCCCCTTCTCCAGGTTGTGCTAGTACTACTCCTAATGCAATGGAAGATGCATCAACCTGCACATTAAATTCCTTGCTCCAGTCTGGAAAGACTAGAATAGGTGCATTTACCATATTTTGTTTCAGTGTGTCGAAGCTCTGCTGACATTCTTTTTTCCAACTGAACTGAGAGTCTTTCTTTAGTAACTTCTCCATTGGCGCAGTAATTTGAGCATATCCTTTGATAAATTTCTTGTAATAGCCAGTATGTCCTAGCGCAATGCGTAGTTGTTTGACTGAAGTAGGTGGTGGCAAATCAACTATAATTTAAATCTTGTATGGATCCACTAACAATCCTTGCTTGCATACAATATGACCTAATAATACTCCAAATGGTGAAAAGAAGATGGATTTATTCAAGTTCAAAGCAATTTGACACTGCCTTCATTTATCCAACATTATCCTTAGACATTCAATATGATTTTTCAACAAACTAAAAACAGTCTAGTCATCAAAGTATGCTTCTAAAAACTTATGCAAATATTATTTGAATGCTTCAACCACCACTCTGGAAAAGATGGCTGGGGAATTCTTCAATCCAAATGAAATTACTGTATATTGGTAGGATCCCTACTCTATGGAAAACTTAGTCTTATGGTGGTCCTCCTTGGCGATGCGGATCTGATGGTATCCTAAAAACCCATCTGTAAAAGAATATACTTCTTGGCCTCTTACGTTATCCAACACTTCGTCTGTGAATGGTGTAGGGAAAGGATCATGTAGACAAGCATCATTTAGCTTCCTAAGATCTACGCAAATCCTAATCTCACCTGTCTTCTTATCTTGCACTACCATGGGGCTAATCCACTATGACTCCTCGACAAGTTCAATAATCCCTGGTTCCAACATTCTGTCGAGCTCAATCTTCACTTTTTCCTTATATTTTGGGTTCAGTCTGTAGGGTCTTTGCTTGACTGGCTTTGCATCTGGTTTCAAAGGTATTCTCATCTCTCCCAAAGGTCCTTTGATACCCTTCATATCAGTGAACTGTCGAGATTAAGTCTTGATACTCGTGCAATAATTCTGTGATTTTGTCAATGGTAGCAGCGTCCTAGTAATCTCCGACATTGGCAAGATTTAATGTCTCCTCTGTCCCAATATTGACTTTATTTATCTTTATCGGTTGTCCAATGAATGGTAGTTCCACTCCTGGTCCTTCCACATTTCTCTGGCCTTCTGTTTCTACGATATTCACCTTCCTTGGATCACCGTCTTCGTCGGTATTAATGTTGTAGCAGTTCTGCAATTTCTGGAGGGGCGCAATCCATTCATCCTCTTATTTCTCCAAAGGGAGGTCAGATGTCTCCTTAAATACTTTATTTCTCACCATCTGTAGTGCTTGATATACTGAAGGAAATTCACTTTCAAACAAAAAGGTGGTTATAAAATTCTGGATCATACCTTCCCATTCTAAAGTGACGAGGCGCAACTCTGCTTGAAGGTACCAGTTAATCGGGGTGGTATCCAGCATATTGACGATCTGTGTACCCATTGTTCTCTAGGAATGTCACTCCAGACCTCTTCCCAGGTGTGTACGTGGTCCTTTAGGTAGCTTCGATCTGTGTATCTTACTTCATAACTTCCTTCTTGTGCTAAAAACCGCGTTGTCATCAAAGTTCGACATTGTCCAGTCTGTGATGTTTCCCTTATGTGTTCCCCACCATCTTGTTGGTGTAGATTTCATGGCCTCATCCATTGCCAACAACCTTTGTTGTGTTGGTACACTTGTCTCAAATTCTGATAAGAAGTTCTCTAAAGGGTTCAACCCATCAAATATGGGTAGACTACTCACTGTTGTGCCAATCCAGTGAACTTCTCTAGTTAGCCTAGCACATCTTCTTATAGATACTTCATGCATCTGGTTTTGCTAGTTATCCAATGCTTCTTTTGAGTCATATGAATATGTGTTGTCACTTCACCAACTCATATTCCCATCAGCTGTAGGGTTGATATAATCCTGTTGTCTGGCTATTAATTTTTAGATGTTTTCCAGTTCAAATGCATGGTCTTCTTCTCTGATAAGCTCTGTATATCATGGACCCTCATCTGGATCTAAAGGTGCAATGACCCTAAGGCCAACTTTCTCAAATGTCATGCGTCTTTTCTTTAGATCAACAACAGTAGAATTTTGGAAGGCCCAATCAATTCCTAACAATGTAGGGTAAGGGAAGTTATCATCAACAATTTCAATTACCTCAAAATCTGCAAAGGTTCTTACTCCATTAATGCCCACTGGGACATGCTCTAATCGTCCAAATGGGCTAACCGCTTGTTGACTAGCCATGCGAAGCTTGATAGGGGAATATATAAGCTTGGGTTTTCCCATCAATGCCCAAGTCTGCTTCGTCATGACATTGACCTCCGACCCTAAGTCAAGGACCACATAGTCTATCTCATACTCTCCTATCTAAGCATTCAAGTGTAATTATTTATTTTTCCTTCTCCTTTTTCCAAATTGGTGCACTTCCCTATTCAGTAAGGGGTCTATCTTTCCTATCTCATACTACTTGATTAAATCTTGTAATTCTTGTACAACGCCTTTATCTTGAATCAACTTAACACAAGTGCACAAAAATTCCATGAGTTTGCTTACTTCATTCCCTTATGTTGGCGATTGAAACGGATGAAATGCCTGAGGCATGCCATATTCTTTTATTTATGGTTGTCTCTTTGATGAAGATCCTTGACCTCTTTTGAACTCTTTTCTTGCCTCCTCGAATATCTGTCTTTCTTTCTTAGCATCGAACATTGGGGTCTTTTCTGTAGCTTTCCTGACTCTGTGGTCACTTTCAATCTTTCCTTGGGATGCTCTATCTTCTCTTGTAGCAGTGCCTCCTCGAGTGATAACATCAAATCTAGAGTATTCTCCTCGAGGTTCAACATATATCAGTTGTACTTGTGGGTTCTGCTGAGGTCCTCATATTTCTTGAAGTTTATCCAGCAACACAGGGCATTCCTCTATGACATGCTCAAAGGAGTTACAGTAACTACAGGTTGTACAAGGATTCTGACAATCCCTTGCTAAATGTTCTGGCTATGCGTCGTTGTAACAGATTAATTGTCCATGACCTCGGCCCATACCTCCTCCTCATCCTCGTCATCTTTATCCACCGTGAGAATTGAAGTTTCCTCTCCCTGGAGAGTTGTACTGCAGAGTGTTTCCTTTTTGTTGTACTTCACCTTGAATCTTGTATATGTCTCTCGACCTTTCATGCATGAGATCATAATCTCTACAATCTCAATCATCGTGCCCCACTGATTTACAAAATGTATAATACAAGTTTGTGGGTGTCTGAACATACTTTTTCATGTAGTAGCACTCACCCGGGCGATGCCTATTTCTGCATACATCGCACCAGGGTAGGTTAACTTGATTCAAGGGGCTCGACTCCCCTGAGGCCAAGTACTCATGAAATAAGGGACAATTTTCATTATCATGGCCTTCAGATCTACATCTTACAGACCAGATATCTTCCCTTTTTCATTTTCTTTTATCTTTCTTCATATCCTTGACCTGTAAAGACAAACTAGTTAGCTGGCTCATGATCTGGCTAATGCATGAGATAGATTCTCCCATAGGTGCTAATTCAAGCTTCATGGTGATCTCCAAAGCTTCTGCCTGTGATGCAATCTTCTGCTGCATCAGAGGGACTCTTATGTGTAGTAATCATGTAGCGATGAACCATTCTTTGTTCTATTCATTGGGGATCTGAAAAGTTTATCGGCCTGTCAGGGTCTTGAATCTCTGGTCGAACTCCCAAACAGGTTCTGCTACCCTTTGTTTAATCTCTTTTAGTTCTGTAATACATTGTGAATCCCACTTAGGTTTCTTAAACTCTACAATCAGCACATTCTTGATCTCATTTAGGGGTTTAGGTTGTGCCAGTCCTTGGACAAGTTTCATGTACCAGCTCAGTGCGCGGTCCCTTAGCATAGTGTTGAATTGGGTTCTCTTGATGGCTTCATCGGTGATACTTTTAATGTTCCATACGGCTTCACACAGAAATCAATGTTGATCTAGATCTTCAGATCCATCTCCTCTAAAGATAGGGAATCTCATTTCATCTACCATAGAGCTGACTAGGCTTCTTGTCTAAGTAACAGTAACAGTACTGACTACTCTGACTGCTAAGTATTGTTGGGACAATAGAAGGATTAACATTACTTACTTCAGTAGTCCGCACAGTTCCTGAGTTTTCTGGCTCGCTTTGGCGCAGTTCTTCAGCTTCCCCTTCTTCTATTCTGGTGGGATATGGATGATCTTCCTCAGTTAGATCTACCTCTTCTTCGTTGTAGAAACCCTCTTCTCCATAGTTTTTCTTAAACAAGTTCTCAAGGTGAACCCCTCAGAATACTTTTCCACTACGCATATGTCCTGCTTTTGTGTCACTGTTGTTGTTCAAGATTTTGAACATTATCCTTTTCTGGTTTGAACAATCTACTGTATCTTCAAGATGTGGTTTTCATGCAAGAGCATCTTGATTCTTAGCTTTAGAAAGTGAAAAAAATTTCCTTTGAGTCCTTTGAAAAGGTATCTCTTGGCTTGGCTATACGATTATGTTCTATTAACAACAAACTCGGTGATATACCCTCCAATGGTACTATCAAACCAGTGATCTACTACTATGGATACAACGTTGTCAATTCTCTTGACCTTCTGGATCAGCGTTGGTGTCCAAACCATAGGAGGTCTAGATCTGATCTCAAACTGTGTGTCAACTAACCTATCCAACCACTCGTGTAGCTCCTAATGGATTCCTCCAAAGAAGATCTCGTGAATTTCGGTGAAGATGTATCTTTGTAGCCAATCTTCAGTACTCAGTTTAGGGTTCTTGTTCTAGGCTTCAGTGAAGTCCTTCTCTTGATCCTCTATCCACTTCTGAATCTCTGTCTTCGATGGGAACCAACTTGACATTCCCTTAAAAATATTCTTGTCCCAGCAACGAAACCATTTGTTGGCACAGGGGCAGACCCAGGGTTCACTCCAAGAGCGCACCAACAAGCCCTAGCTACTGGCCCTTTTGGAAACACCTGCGAAGCAGATGCAGTTTCACCCGAAGCAACAATGAGGGGGTTGCAGGACAGAGATGTCTACAACCAGGGGAATGTCAAGTGGATCTTTTATAAAAACAATCACAGTATTCATATATCACTTATCAGCGAGATCTATTATGTGCAGCTATAGATCTTTATCTAACACAGTAATGCAAATAACAGTATAAGAATGACAGAGATTCAAGCATCAATCACTCACACAACAAAAAATATATGTGGTTCACCCTCTCTCTAGGGATACATCCACAGAACTGTGCTTATGATATATTAAGATAAAGCTTACAGTTCAGATCTGCGTTCTTGGCCAGTAGATCTTCTCTCTTCTTCTCTCTTTCTCTCCCCCTTCCTGCGCACCCAGCTACAGGATCTGATCTCTGCACCCAGCTGAAGATATTACAATACCAAAAGACTCTTACCCTTAGCACTTCTCTCTCCTAATACAATGACCTCTCACCAAAAAAATAGAGCTAAATCAATAACAATACCATACCCCCATGACCCAGGTCCTCTTGACCTTCATTTATACATTACAATACCTCACTGACAGCCTTAGGTTGAAACCTAGGTGTCAAAACCCTAGGTGTCTAAAACCCTAGGTCAACTTGATCCACTTTTTTCGGACTTCGCCAGCCTGTCTTTCCTTCCTTTTCATGCAGTGCTCCAAAGCATCCAATGGTGGTTTTTTCCACTTCCCGAGTCGTCCTCGGACCATCTTCCTTTTTGATTTGTCATCCTCGATCTCCTCATCCAACGGCTTGCTTTTCCGCACTTCTCTCCATCTTTTCTGCTCTTTTGCTCACTTCGAGCCAATGACAGTCACTGTTGTTGAGAGTATGTCCTCAACAACTTGATGCTCTTTTCGAGGCTAAGGATCTCTAGGGCCAAGTGTATGTTCTCTAAAGAACTTGTTGGATTTTACTTTAGTGTTGTGTCATTGTCCAAATAGACCTTGTTTCCCACTAGGATGTCCATGAAGTTGGTCATGGTGGGGATGTATGTTACCGCATTCATCATCACCTACTATTGGGCCTTGTCCATGTGGGTGCTCATTGTGGCCATATATACATTGAGAGCATTGAGAATGGTTGGATTTGTGTCATATCTTCGAAATTTTTTCTAGATCGAGGACTAAAGCAATTCCACGACCTTAAAGGGAGATGATAGATTGTTCTCTATTTGTGCGTCATTATTGTGAAACTTAGCCCCTTTGTTCCGTGCATGTATTGAGTGTGTGTAAACGAGTTAGATGGAAACATGCATACAAAATAGCAAGTAAATGCCAATATTGTAATGTATAATATTTATACTTAATAGTGGTAGAATGAATGCCTAGTGAAATCGAATTTTGAAATCTATCTTTGATCTTTTCCTTGTTTTGGCTTCCATAGATTTTATAAGTTGGGGACCCAAGATTGATGATTTTATTTAACCACTTGGTTTTCCTAGTTGTCCAACCTTAGAATTTAAATAAGACATAAAAAACCTTTGTAACCTCTGTAAATAAACACAATAGCAATCTTCTTCAGAGCCATTGAAAGGCCTTTCTTTTTAGCCACTTTGGATTCCTCAATTAGGCAAGAAAAAGAGTCTTTCAAGTAAGCTATGTAGCAAGCCCATAGATGGTGGTGTATCAAGTAATATTTGTAGCACGATAAATAGTGGAATCTTAGTCCAATGAAGTGAAACGACTTCCTAATATCGTTAGTGTTGAAATAGCCTTTGCTCCACTAAAATTACTAAATAGCTCGATGGCACAAAGAATATGTGGTGAGTAGGTGTAAGGCCTCCACCTTCAAATCACAATAGGCACGATGTCTAGGTGGGTGTGGAGGGTCTCTGCAAAAGGTTGCAATGCTAGACATTGTATATCCAATCAATGGATGAAGACTAAAGTGGTGAACTATTCCATGGTTCCTTTATACAAATTGAGATGCCTTGGGTGCACGAGCCAAATGTGTAGACCTAAAGTATTGAACATCCCTTAGTCATTGGAGTTACGTCAGGCACACATCGATGCACTTAGAAACACTTGGGTGCAATGTCGAGTGTGCTTTGATGCACTGGGTGCAGTTGGGCACAATTGTTGGATGTTGATAGTAGGTAGACAAGGCACTAAAGGAAATAAAGTTGACGAATGGCACATGGGTCCACCTTAGAATGAAGGAGATTTCAAGTGCAAGGAAAGTCTCATATAAAAATGTGATGCATCAAAGGTGCTAAGGAGAGAAGAAAGGAATTGGTCATTCATTCTAATCTAAAAGAGCTTTTTGGTTGGTACTAAGTTCACAGTTGGCACAATAGGAGGAATTGCACTAACTAAGTGAGAAGAAGAAGAAGACATGAATGGTCGGTTGAGAGGTTGGATTCATTGTTCTTGTACATAATTGTTTTTTGTGTAATTATAGTCTGTATATGATCCGGATTATTTTCGGCACGAAATGAGAGCGGAGATATAACAAAAGAAGTGCACAGAGATATCGCGTATATCCAGTAATATAACAGAAATATATCAGAGATGCAACCATAAACACAGAGATACAGTAATACACGATTTATATTAATGAAATAAATGTACAGAGACTGTAAAAATACAGAGTGAAAAGACTCG
>SNQJ01S0123690.1:56820-68657 GCA_010110895.2 Picea sitchensis
CTTACACAATGTTATTACACTATCAATTTTGCAATTTTTTCGATTTTTTCTTTCTATAAATTCTTTTCTTTATTAACAAACATTGTCAAAACCATATGAAAATAGTCTTTTCAAACCCTTCATCCAATAAAGTAAATCATTTTTCACAACTAAGCGAAAAGTTTAGTATAATTTCAAGATTTAAGTCAAAAAATGTTTAAATAAAAATCGAGTCATTGTCGGAAGGAGGGGACTAATGAGGAATAATGATAATGATATTTCTAGAATGAATATTGTTTAATATCACATTTGTAAAAATTGTGAGAAATTTTTTGGTAAGAGTAATGCATTTTGATTCTAGATGCATAATTAAAATCGAAAAATTGGAACCAACAACTTGAAGTGACTTCAAACAAATATCTTGGAATCAATATTTACCACAACAACAATTGGAATTATAGCATTGAAAAAAAGATAAAAGATGATGGAAAGCTTATTATGGGCTTCAAAACAATAGTAAATCAGTCGATCCTTGGATATGGGATAAGAAAAAACTCCTCTTTGAGACTCTTGTTACTCCTGTTATTCTATATGGATGTGAAGTTTGGGGATGCAATATCTCTCGAGAATCATGGAGAAAGATAGAGCAAATCCAAAATAATTTTATAACCTTTAATCTCAAAATTAAATAAAATATGCCTTATCCTATCCTCGTCTTAGGGGCAAGCCTTTCTCTCATTAAGAGCATGATTATGAATAGATACCTAATGTATAAGAACAAGTTAAACAACATGGGAGACAAAATGCTTCAATTTCCAACCATAGCCACCTTCGATTGAAGCGGGGATGGCTTAAAGATGCCTAGTCTTGGCTAAGCGATTGTGGAATCATGGAAGAGACCATTTTTCACAATAATGATACTATTAAAAATATTATTGAATCGAAATTTAAGGAGAACATGTGGTTTGATAAAGAGTTAGAGGAAAAAAGAAAATTAAGGTATTATAAGGAGGTAATCAGCCATGCTTTAGAAGATTAACTTTGTTTTGACAAGTGTAAAGAAAAAAATAAGCATTGCTAAAATAAGAACAAATTCTCATGAGCTCCATAGTGAAATTGGCAATTCCTAAAATTCCCTAGGATGAAAGAGAGTGTCACCTTTGTGACACTAAGAGAGTTGAAGATAAAATATTTGTCACATTACCAGCCTTCCTAACATTTTAACTCAATAAAACTATTGTATGTTGGAAAGCTTCTCTTAATGTTTTTCGAGCACAGAAACAAAATTCTAAAGAATTGCAAGTAATCCCTTACTTTCTTAAGGTCAGATACACCAATTTGTTTCTAAAGAATTGCAAGTAATCCCTTACTTTCTTAAGGTCAGATAGACCAATTCTTTCTCACTGGACGTTAATCATCATCATCAATATCATCATTATAAATCAAGAATTATCAAAAAACAATAGATATCAAATACCTTGATAATAATGATTTTTTTTTTTTTAAATATTTTGAATGAATAGAGTTTTATTTTTCAATATCTTATTATGATTCAAAATTGTGTTGAGCTAAAGACATACTTTTCCTCTTACCAACTTTAATGAAAGTCATCAACTACACATGTGTTAATTTTATAAAAGACATACTTTTCCTCTTACCAACTTTAATGAAAGTCATCAACTACACATGTGTTAATTTTATAATCAAGTTTAATGAAAGTCATTAACCACATATTTCTTGTTAATTTTATCATCAATGATTCGTGATTTTGGAAGAAAAATATTATTTTATAATCAACCTACACATATTTGTTCATGTTATGAACATTGATTTATGATTTTGAATAAAAAAAATAATATTTAATTTGAAAAATAAGAATTTTACTGAAATTTAATATTTAAAACAAAACACAATAATTATACTATATAATAATAATTTAAATTTTATTTATTATTTTTCTCAAAATATTTTGTAATAATTTTTTATTTTATTTTAATATTTAATATTCTAAATTTTCTTTAAAATTTATAATCACATAAATTTAATTTTTAAATCAAAACAAAATAATTATAATATATAATAATAATTTAAATTTAATTTATTATTTTTCTCAAAATATTTTATAATATTTATTATTTATTTTAATATTTAATATTCTAAATTCTCTTTATCAAATATTTAGAATCCAAACTCCACAAAACTTCTTCCATAAAAAAATATTTTGAAGAATGCTACGTGTTTTTGGGTTATGATTCAAATTTAACATTTTTTTGGGGTATAATTCACATTTAGCATTTTGACGAGGGTAGATAATTCTTTAATGAAATGCTTTTTAATGGTTGAGAAGTGTAACTCTTTGATTTGATGTATTTTGGTAAGTACACGTAGTTTCTTTTCTTAACTATTTAACCAAAAGATATTTAAAACCTAGGTTGATAGTATAACTTGGAGTGGACATTTTATGAACCATACTTTTATCTTTCTATGGTACAATTATTAATCTATTATTCTCTATGGTACAATTATTAATCTATTATTCTCTATTGAATAGAGACTAAACTTTATAGCAATTTCAAGGTACAATTATTATTCTATTATAGCATTTTCATAGTACAATTATTAATCTATGGGATAGAGACTAGTTTTTATAACAATTTCTAAGGTTCAATTATTAGTTTATTGAATAGAAAATAACAATTATAAATCTAGTTTTTACAATAAGGTAGAATGTTTTTTCTTACAACCTTTTAAATACATAAATAAAACTTTAAAACAAAATAAATTTAATAACCAATAGATCATCATTTAAAAAATTACAATCTTACATCATTTTTTTTTTTTAATTATATAATAAAATCTTTTATTTTTTAAATATATAATCAAATTGTGAAAATTTTCTATTTTAATTATTAAAACTAAATACTCATTATCATTATCATCCTTTAAACATTACAATCTTAATTTGTTTTTTTAATTATATAATCTTATTATATATTCTATAATAAAAATACTATTAAAAAAAAACTAATATCAAAATTTAAGGAGAAAATGTGGTGCGATAAAGAGTTAGAGGAAAAAAGAAAATTAAGGTATTATAAAGAAAGATCAAAATTATCTATCTATTTTGCCAAGTGTAAAGAAAAAAATAAACATTGCTAAGATAAAAACAAATTCTCACTAGTGAAACTGGGCATTGGTCAATTCCTAAAATGCCATGGGATGAAAGAGTGTGTCACCTTTGTGACACTAAGAATGTTGAAGATGAAAAGCACTTTCTTTTAGATTGTCCACCCTATACCCATATTAGATCTCATTTTCAAAATATTTATCACACTACCAACCTTCCTAACCTCTCAACTCAAAAAAAGTATGGTGATCTTTGAAAGCTTCTCTTAATACCTTTCTAGCACATAAACAAAATTCTAAAGAATCACAAGTAATCACTTACCCTCTTAAGGTCCAATAGACCAATTTGGTCTTAGTGGACGTTAATCATGATCATCATCATCAATTATCAAAATTAAATACTCATAAAAATATATTATCATTGCACATGTTATAGGGTGTATTTTATAGAATGCTGGAAAGGCTTGTAATTATTTTATTAATTTTGCAATATTATAAAATTATATTTAAAAAAGGAACATACTACTTGCATTTTTCTAAAAGTTATAATTTTTGGTAGTTTGGTCACTTTTTCAATTTGATTTGGTCAGACATTTTGTGAGAAATGGGATTTACAAATTTGAGTGACTAAATTTGTATAATCCAAGTGAATCAGGGGTTTTTCAGCAAACTCAATCCATTTATATATTCAGAAATATAATTTAAACAAAAAAAATAGGGATTTTTCCAGATTTACATCCTCATTCCTTTAAAAAAAAAAAAAAACATTTAACCATAACTTTTTTATTAACTTTGCACACTAATCTCCACGTAATCTTTCCCTACGCAAACTTATAAAAACACCTTCTGATTGTAATAAATTCATGGCAGGTCGCGAGGCTCATAACCTGGAAGTGACGGGTTCGAATTCCGTCTCTTGCCAGACCAGATTCTCACTGGTCACTACCTACCGAACACAGTCCATCAGACCAGAGCCCGACCAACAGCTTATGATTAAGTCTTACAACTGAAACATTGTAGTAAACTCTCACTCGTTTACCACCCGACCGATCACATCCCACCAGACCATAGACCTACCAACAGCGTTTGGTTTAACTTACAATCAATTCACCTTAGGAGATCAAACCTCTCCAAACTTCAAAGGACTATAGTCGGTCGATAGTTTTTCAATGATTATTTTCACCAAACTCTATAACAGCGCCATCAACGTAAAACTATTTCCATTAGCATGAACCTATGAACGCTGACAACAACCAAAGTTTTGTGGGGCTTCCATCGAACCTGAAGAACAAGCCCCACGTGAATGCGGGGCCTCTTCTGCTGAAATCTAAATCCATTAGCATGAAGCAGTGAACGCTGACAATCACAAAACTTGTGGGGTTTCCATGGAATCTGCAGAGCCAGCCCCACGTGAACGCGATGCAGACAGTCCCTACTAGTGAGCGAATGAGACTGATCACATGCATTTGTAATTTTTTCATGGAGCACCAGTACCACGGTCCTGTCCTCCTATTCGCGTTTGTAATTTGTACGTCAGTTTATAAATCTTTCTCGCAATGAGAAGGGGAAGTGAGTATTGGGTTTCACTCAGACAGCAGATTGACATTAAATGCATGGTCGAGCAATTTGTTAGTACAATATCAAGTTAGGACTAATCATATGACTATTAATTATGATGTGGATGTCAATTTTAAGTTCTTTTATATAGAGAGAGAACGAATGTATTGTCTTACCAGTCTTGTGCAAACTTTCTATCCCTTGTTTTCATAGATAATTATTTTGCTTCTGAAATCAAAAGCAAGAAGATGAGGAATCCTCAAGTTCTTCTTTTGAAGCAGATCATCAGAACATTTTGCAAGGTTGCCCATGGCTATAAGGGAATTGGCTATCGCCTCTCTCCAAACAAGACAAGATATTTCACAATGAAAGATGAGGTTGTGGCAGGATCATGCAGTGCTCTGCCTACAGATGTTCCCAAGGGACATTGTGCAGTGTATGTTGGAAGCGAACGTAGTAGATTTATCATTCCCACCATTTATTTGAATCATTCTCTCTTCAGGGCATTGCTAGAGAAGGCAGAGGAAGAGTATGGGTTTGATCACCATATGGGACTCATTATTCCCTGTGAAGAAGCAGTTTTCCAGTCACTGACCTCCACGCTGGTTAAAAAAGGATGCCGCAGCTAGAACTTTGAAGCTGAATTCTGAATGAGCTCCTCCATATGCAGCGACATCTGCTAAAATGAACCCAAACAGAGATTGCGGCCAAAATCTTGAGAATTACAACAGCTTCCCTGGTTGGAGCTGTAGAGATGCCCTTTGAAATTGAAAGTAAATCCAAAGATATGATTTGGTTTTGTTTTCAAATTTGAGTTGGAGAAGCTGCACAACTCCATTATATGCGTATTAGCCACCAAAATGATTTGAGGTGCATAAGAATTTTCAGGGCAGCAGTCTTACAGTCTAAGATTTTGCAAATGGCAGAGATACGTTTCAAATCACCTTCTTCAAAATGATGCACAAAGCACCCAGAGGGCAGGATACATTATTAAGCCAAGAGCTGTTCAAAATTTGTATGCCGGAAATCAATCGTAGATCAAACGGGAACTTAGGAACACTGTGTTGGATGCAATTTTCTGGGCTAAGGCTAGTTGAGAATACCCAATGATATTGGTCATTTCGTGAGCTATGGCTAGTTGAGATTCGCTCATGCGTTGGTATGCTAAACTATACTAGTGTAAATAATCTATATTCAAACAATTGATGAATGTTTTCTTTTGCTGTTACACGATTTTAACACTTCTGTATCTTTCGTGTAATACTGGGGTTCGCTAACGATTGGGTAATTATGTTTTGACAAATAGAATTCTATATAAATTATGGTAACTTGCGATTGCACTTTCCAATAATGTGGATGTTGTGCAAAACAGTTTCATATATGTTATGTAAGATATGAAGCTGAAAGAACTTTAAAGAGCGGATTACAGTGTTGTATAGATCATAATGTTTTTTCCTCGCATCCAGAATAAAAGAAAATGTAAGGCAGCTAGGGTATTGTAATTTGGTTGTTTCTTAGTCATTCCTTATTTGTTGGGCTATTCACCATAAATCCTTTGTTTTCTGAAAAGCCTTATAAAGTGGAAGTGACCAGAAGCATCAACTCATCGTACATGTTCCAACCCATTTGTGGTAGGCTTTGAGGACTTAGGCACTTCAGAAATGGTTAGGGCTTGAAGACTTAGGCACTTCAGAAATGGTTAGGGCTAGAGAAAAAATGTTCTCTTCATTTTGAGGTGAGACTAGTGGAAAATTTCACCCTTGTTTATGTCTTTCACTTGCCTTTTTGCAATCGTAGTGGTGGGGCCTACTATTACCACTTTGATAACCAATGGGGCACCAGCCATAGTCGACCTCCGAGTCAACTCTGCACTCAATTGTCATTTTCAACTAAGTGTACACTCAATTGTCGATTTTGAACTAAGTGTATGTAAAAAATCTAGAGGTGTGATGAACCTACAAATCTTACTATTCCAACGGTCCTCCCCACATCATCTACACAATGATCTAGAGATTCAAAATGTGAAATGGCTTCTACACAACCCTCCATAATTGCAATGTCATAAAGCCTAAGAATAGCTCAAAGTTGCATAAACTTAGCTTCTTAGAGAGGCTTAATAAAGATATGAACAACATGATCATCTTACTCGTGATAAACAAGATTTACAACATTTTCTTGTACTAACTGTCTCAAATAGTGAGCATGAAGCTCTACATGCTTCATTTTAGTGTGTGCAACTAGATTTTCTATAGCATGTGTCACACTTTGATTATCACAATACACCATAGTCAATGCCTCAAGTATAAATCCAAGGTTATCACAATACACAATACTTAGTGCCTTAAGTGGAAATCCAAGTTCTCCCATGAGATGCCAAATCCATATGGCTTTGGTGACAACATTTGTTGCATCATGATATTATGCTCCCATGGTTGATAAAGTAAACACCTTCTACTTTTTACAAGACTAGACAGTGAATCTAAAACCAAGTCAAAATACATAACTAGGAATTGACTTCTTGTCATCTCCATCTCTAGGTCAATGAAAGTTGGAGTAACCAACTACTAGTTCACTTTGTTATTGCAATACTTTGTACCAAGATGGTAAGTTCCCTTTATATAACAAACTATTCTTTTTGTGGTTTTAAGGTGACTTTCTTGTGGATCCTACTTAAATCAAGAAATCACACTAACAACAAAGATAAAATTAGGTTCACTATGAGTTAAATAAATAAATCTACCGACAAGTGGTTGATAGAGTGTAGCATTGAATTTTAGAAAGTCACACTCCTTGGTTAGCTTCACTCCATACTAATAAGGCTTAGCACAGGGCTTACATTCTTCCATTCCAAACTTCGGTAAACAATTTCACACATGTTTTTGTTGAGAAACAAATATACCATCATCCGTGTATAGGTCTTAGATGCCCAAAAATAAATGCAACAAACCAAGGTCATTCTTTTCAAATGTATCTGCTAACTATTTTTTCAAACCCAAAATTAAATTAACATTACTTCTAGTGATGACTAAATCAATCATCCACATATAATGCAACAATCAATGTTTTATCCTTTACTTGTTATACCTAAATACTATGATCAAATTCATAGTGTTTGAAACTGATGTTGAAAATAAAATGGTCAATTGTCTCATACCATGCCCTAGGGGCATGTTTCAAACCTTACAAAGATTTCTTCAGTTGGCACACCTGACTTCCGTCCTTCTCAAAATTAGGAGGTTGCTCCATATAAATTTCTTCAATGAGATCACCATGTAGAAAAACACTTTTGACATACATCTCATGTACCTCCCATCCAAACTAAGCAACAATTGAAATAATCAATTGAAAAAATTTCATCTTTGCAACCAGTGCAAAGGTCTTAGTGTAGTCGATGCCTTCTTGCTAAGAAAAATTATTCCCAACTAAACAAACCTTATGTCTTTAAACATTGCTTTCAAATGTGAATTTTGTTTTATAGACCCATCAACATTGCACCACATTTTTTCCTTGCAGTCAAGAATTAAATCCCATTTTTCATTCTTCATTAAGAAATGATACTCATCAACCATAGAATTTTCCCATTCAGGTTGACCACGTGCATCTACATCTCTATATAGATAACATATCTCCAGCACATGCACCATTAGAGAAAAATTACCATGTTCTTTTCTACTTCTAGTTTTTCTTGAATCATAGATGTTTCCCACATTAATTCTAGCAATTTCAATGGTCTTGGTATCCAATCTAGGAATACAAGCTCCAATTGTTGAAGGAGTTCTTGCACCAAGGTCATCATTAGTGGTTTCAAAGCTTGTAGTTTCTTATGTTATGGAAGGTCAACTATTAATTGATCCAGGAAAAGATGTCAATTGTCAAGTCAACAATATTGTGAGGTAGTTAGTCGATCGTGAATTCCAAAGAATTCCCTATGGATGATTGTTCCACATTCTATAAGAAGAGTTAAACGAAGTGGTACCTAAGGTATTCTCATCAAATACAACATATTTTCAACAAATATTCTCTTTTTTGATAGGGTCAAACAGTTTGTAGGCCTTCAATTCTTCAAAGTAGCCTATTTGATATAGGCATGACTCTTTATCCAATTTATTCCTTCTGTCATCTGGAATATGAGCCCATGGAATTCATCCAAAGGTTTTGAGATTTCCAATGGAGGGTTTTCTTATACTCTGTTTTTTTATTGGAATCACATCCCATACAAATTTAGTAAAAATCATATTTAACAAAAAATATGAAAAGTAAACGACTTATGCCCAAAACTTTGTCAATAAATATTTGGCTTGAAGCAAGCAATATTCCATGTTGACCAAGTTCAATTCTTCTTTAAGGGATTCCATTCTACTGATGTGTGTAAGGTATATATCTCTACCAAGAGATACCATTGTGCCAAGTAATTTTTAAATTACTTTCTTTCATATTCTACTCCATTGTTAGATATTAAACATTCCATAGGTCAGCCACATTTTCTTTTAACAAATGCCCTAAATTACTTGAACTTTTCAAAGACGTTATCTTAATTCTTTAGGAAATACACCAAAGTATATCTACAAAATTCATCTATGAAGGTCAACGTATACATTTCACTAGATAGACATGTTTTTTTATGGAACACAAGTCACTATGCATAAGTTCTCATTGAGTATTTGATCTCCAAGATTCCTTTGTTTTGAAGGTATCTTGGTGATGCTTTCCAAGCATACATCATTCACATATTCAATTAGGGGGAACAATTGTGGGTAGATGAGTTACCATATTACATTTTATCATTAGGTTCAATCTTTGAAAATTTGGGAGATTGAGTTATTCATGCCACAATCTACTTCAGTTCTTGGTGTGGGATATGAATGTAGTTGGTCCATAATATTTCTTGGGAAGGTCTCATACCTTAAACAATCAATCCTTTAGGTACAAGAAACCTTAAGTGATAACAACAAAGTTGTTCTTCATGTTGATACAACAATACATGATTTCTATTAATGAAATAAGTGTACAATACATGATTATACATGATTTCTATTAATGAAAAAATTGTACTCATGAAAATTTCCAGAAACAGAGAGATACAACAACACATGACTTCTATTAATGAAAGAATTGTACAGAGACTGTAAAAATACAGAGTGCAAGACTCTCTAGAATGGTGGTAGCTTTGTCTCTAAGAAGAGATGTGAAAGCTACGCTCATTTGCAAGAATATCATTACAATGAGGCTCTGAAGGCCTTTTTGTGATAAAAATGAATGCCAAAACCCTAGACATCCAAAAACCTAACCCTAGGAGATGAAACGCCAAAAGTCACGAGATCGTAAATTTTGCATACAATCTCCATTTTAGGCATGTGATAGCTCATTCTAAAGGTATTTTTGAGAACTATACATTATGTCATCAAACTTTGACTTTGTCTACATTCTGTCTATGGAAATCCAAGAAAACATTGTTTAGAGCCCCAAAACGACCCTAGAAGTACATAAAGATGTACTGATATGAAAACTTCCAAAATAATCCCATTGGAATAGGTGGGAGGCCAGAAATATCGACCTGGATGTTGTTTAGGGATTCAGGATATCCCTGTAAGTGAAGAACCCACAATTACAAAGAATTGTCCCCATTACAAAGAAATGTGTTGAACTGAAAAACTGTTAAGATGAGCTAGTTGGAATTTGGAACAGGTGGGTGGCCACCAATATACACCTGGATCAATCCTCCCCCATTAGGAAGCAATAGTCTCCATTGCATTGAGGGCTCGGGAAAGAGGGGAAATCATTTTCTGAATCTAAATCTTGGTGAGCTTTTTTCCTTGTTGGAGAAGTTGTGCTACTTGGTTCGTGGAAGGCTGTCATGAACTTGTTACTAGTAGGGTTGTATATGTTCCACCAACCTATTGTCTCTAGGCTTGACGGGGAATCGTGTAGGAACCATTGTAGGTGAAGGAACAATATCTACTTTCTCTTCTACAATTTTATTCTACTGAATAAAAGGTGTTGAGGTTGTAGTGGTTGTAGTGGTCTTTTGTGTATCCTTTGAACAGACTGTAAAGAGGATGAATTTTACAGTATGAGATATTACATTTGTTGGAAATACTAATACAACTGAGAGGGGGGGGGTGAATCAGTTGTTTATAAGCTTAAACAATTTTACACCTTCTTAACAATTATTAATATTTCTTCATGTGTTACCAAGCAACATCCAGTATATGAATGATGGAAGTAAAATCACATCAGGTCACACATAAAATACACCAGTGATTTTCCACGAAACCCATAAAGGGAGAAAACCTCTTCTTCTTGAGATGATAAGTGATCTTTTTGATTGTACATCATCTATAATTGAGCACCAACTCAATGTGGCTGCTACCCTCTGTTTACAATTTGCAACTTGTTAGAGCTCAACTCTCTGATTTCTCTACTCTTTCAGAAGGAAGCACCAACTCCCAGGTTGGTGCTTCCATCTAGTTGTTGCTAGATGGAAGCACCAACTTCAGGTTACATAGGCTACAACCTGCATAGCAGAGAACATATGTTCTCGTTACACAGGCTACAACCTGCATAACAGAGAACATATGTTCTCCCTAGCACCACCCTGCCACCCTAGTTTCTCTGGATGGAACCAGATGGAAGCTCCAACTTCCTGTGTTCAAGCACCCACTTGAACTTCTGAGGACAACAGTGCTCCCAAGCACCTCCCAACCTCCCTTTAATATAAATGGTTAAATACACATTCAACTTTACAGATAAATCAATTCTTACCAGTCTTTCTTTGTTCTTCAATTCTGGTCTTCTGTTCACTGTTCTACTACTCTTATCTTATTCAACATGTCTGCTCTGTGTCAAGTCTTCTGTCGTTCTGCTATGCTTCTGTTCTGTCCATCATGTTGCTCTTCTTCTCTTCTCGTTCTGCACAGTTCCTTCACTGTTTTCTATTCTTCTGCTCATCTTATTTTTCTTACTGTTTACTCATTTTTCTTTCAGAACGATTAACACAATTCGACCTTTTTCATTTTCTTTTATACTCATCTTTTTAACGATTCCACTTCCCCTTTCAATGGGAGAGCCAACGACATCTGTCTTGGCAACTGAAACGCTAACCGATTCATCATTCCCAGTCGGTTTTCCTTAACGGATTTACAATTGAAGCGTTAATGAATGAGGAGAAACAACAA
>SNQJ01S0123691.1:8193-26615 GCA_010110895.2 Picea sitchensis
TAAAAAAAAAAATTAAAAAATTATTTTAGGCTGCAATTTTAATATTAGCATTACCATATTAATAACTATCAATAGAACTTTATCTCCAAGGTCATTCTCAGAACTCATATTTTTCTACAATGTGCCTTAAATGAAGCCATATATCTTCTTTGACTTATCAACCAATCCTTGAATCTATGTAAGAGGTTGGTGGGGAAAGTATTTTCACATAATAATGGGAGCATGTCTTGAGTACAATATTCATGTCATGGGAAGTGTAAGAGTCCTACATTCCGCTATTTATAGGTAATGTCATCCATAATTTACACCAATGATATCATTGTCATTGACTCTAACATTGTGGGAAGCACTCTAACATTAATTCTCTACATATTTCGTGTTTTATTCTCCATTTCCAACCCATACCAATTTGGAAATTAACCAAAATCAACATCAAGAAGAGGAAAATTGTAGACTTTGGTTGAAATATAGTGGTTGTAGGTGAGCATATAGGATAGGGAAGATAACAATTCATCATTCACTATCCATTATATACTCTTTATATCCTTGAGAGACAAAGATAGTTCTTTTAGAAAATTGTTAGAAAGAATACAATAAATCAAGCTCTTTCTATCCACACTAAAGAGAACTAGAGAGAATAATATATATAAGGGACCATGAAGTACATAAAGTGAATATATTCCTTATGTTGCATGTTTTAGTGGAAGAGAGTTCCTTATCTATCACAGGATGAATCAGATTCTTGTAATGCTTTGTGTTGAGAAGGTTAGGTACGAATGTGATTAGAAAGGTTGGGATGAGAAATATAGAATCTTGTTGCTTGTTTTTTTTCACCATGGTGGCCTCATATCCTAGGTTGGTGGTGGTATCTACACTAGATGATTGTGGTTCAATGGAAATTTTCTCTTACATGACCAATCTCTTGGACCATTTTTTGTCAAAAGATAAGTCTGTTGGAAATATTTTCATTGATGTCAACAGTCATTGATGTCGACAGTTGATCAGATGATATATTGTTAAATGACAGATGAAACTTTCATTGATGTCAATAGTATATCAGTCAATATAAGATGTCATACATTGTGTAGAGAAGGAAAAGTGCAAGCTCAGGAGGAGGAGAAAACAGGATGAGAGAGAAGTATGAATACCAAAGCTTAGAAGGAAGAGCTCATTGCACAGTATATCAGGTTGCAAAAGAAATTTGTGATTATTGTTGATCACGATAGAATCAACAATCCTATGATAAAATCTCAGGACGGTTAGAAAACATAGAGATCAAATCTCAGGAGAACTAGCGACTGACTGTATTAAATATCACGAGAGTTAGTGAATGAAGAGCCTTAGCAGCCGTCTGATCAGAGTGAAGAAACCTCAACAACAGTCTTATTAGAATGAGAAGCTCAACAACCATCTGATCAAAGATTTTCACCATGTTGATCATCTGATACAATGCACATAGGTCATTTGAGTGACCGTGAGCTTGAGGACCATTGAAATATCGTGACTGTTGATCTACTTCAAGAATACCCGTCAGTCGTTGAATACAGTGGATATGCAAGGAGGATAAGCCAAGGAATTAGTTAACACTCGAACGCAGAAAAATTATATGATCCATTGGATCAAGAATACATGTGGCAAGTGATTGTAATTTTGATGACTCGCAGATCAAGAAAGTCAAAGACAGTGTTGCATGAAATCGCGAAATCATGGAGGGTCGTGGATCGTCAATACAACGTAAGAAGTTATTGGAAAATCAGGAGTCAGAAGAAGGGAGGTGCTCTAACCTTTGAAATACCGAAACATGAAATCATGATAAGATAAGGACCGTCGATTAGGAGGAGCAACGTGGGTCGTCGATCTAACAAGATTGGCATACCGTATTTCGGTAATTCTGAGATTGGGAGTTGAGAGAATGGAGCATGCTTCTTGAAATATCGAAACGCGAATTCGCAATCCAATATAGACCATTGGATCGAGAATGAATCATGGTCATTGAGCTAGAGGACACATGGCATTGGTTCAACACTTCGCTGACTTGAAAGTAAAAAACTAGAAGTGTTAACCTTCCAAATAGAGAAACACAAAATTGTGATAGAATTATGGGTCGTCGGATCTTGAAAGCGTTGGAGGGTCGTTGGATTTGAACCAAGGAAAAATGACTTAGAAGACCATGTCAGCTAAGGACATGTGGCACAATAAGACATTGACAAGTGTCAAGTTGATACAACATTTCAGGCACGTGAAAATCACAAATATGTAGACACGTAGCAGCTAATAGGATTGTGACATGTCATCAAGTGATGTAAGTGTTTACGTCACCCCCGAGAGTATCACTTCAGAGTTTTGCATTGTAAGAAAAAATTGTAGTCTCTGGAAGTCCTGAATGTTGAATCTATGAAACAGACACGCGTAAGGTGATTTACAGTCACCAAGAGTTGAACTGTTGGAGGTCACAAAGTTTCAAAGGAAAAATGTCGAAATCCCGGTAGCCACACATCTCAACACCTGATTAAGACACAACCATTCGATTAAGGAAAGAAGGGATCGGATTAAGGTTTAAGGTGGACCATTGATCTCTTCCATGAAAGAGACATGAACCATCTAATCATATCGGTGATATCACAACCAGGAGTTTTGTAAGGAGTAGTGTCTTGAAGACTCGATTGGCAAAGTGTTGAAACCCTGACAGCCATCCATCTCATCATGTGATCAAGTCACATCTTTCCATCTCGATAGAAGATTGAATCGTGATCATTGGATCATGAAGAGATCTGGATCGTTGACTCAAGAAGGGCATATGTCACACCACATCAGCAGGGGCAAAGTGTTGAAATCCCGTCAACCGTCTATCTCGATACATGATTAAATCATAGCCGTCGGATTCAATAGTAAAAGGATGAGTGTAAGGTTAAAGATGACTGTTGATCTATCTCTGCAATTCTAAATGTGAGTTGTCCAATTGTACCAATAATATCATTTCAGAATATTTGACATCTTGTGAGTCACGAAGACCCGATGGGAAAAACATCGAAACTTAGTCAGTCGTTCATCCTACCAGAGAATGAATCGTGACTGCTGATTTAATAAAGCGCTCATGCGCTTGTCTCATCTAACGTAAGGTCACCGTTGTCGGTCATATGGTCTAGAGATTTGAAAGGGAAGAGTGTAATACGTTGACAAAATTGTTGAGCTCATGGTTCTGTAACGCACGGTCATGTGAAATGGTTTGAAGGAAGCGCCTCCATGAAATTGGTCTCTATGAAATTAACGAAGATCCGTGAACAAGTATAAAGGATAAAATTGATCCATGCTATGATCAATTTATGAAAAGTATTCACGGTATAATGAACCAACACACATTCATGATTAAAAGAGAATAAATCATGAAAATATGAATAAAGAATAAAAAGGAAAAATGATATTAATTGAAGTTAAGATTATCATTTTAAATGGAAAAGTACAATGGTTCAAATAAAGGGACACGATGTTTTAAATTTCACACATGTTTGAAGATTATATAAATGAGAAAAAGTGGTGAGAAGAATGTGTAGGTGTGGTTCACATTGGAAGATCTAAAACAAGAGCAGAGTCCAAGATGAAGAACTCTTCGTTCTAAGATGCATGTCAATGTCTAATTGAAGATAAAGAACAGAAGAAGACAAAGAAACACTTATGCACTCCATAAAATTGATAAAGAAGACCATACAAGCAAAGGCTGTATCAGACAAGTAGAAAGTACATCAATGGTTGAATGCGTCAAATTCAGTGAAGTATGGAAGAGAATGAATTAAATTATAAACTAAGGGTGGTTGGGTGGTGCAAGGGCAGGTTGGAGCCTACCAGGGATTTGGTGCTTCCTTGTCAGTTATATCTAACTAAACAAGGGGTTGTAGCCTCCTACTAGTTGGTGCTGGTGAACAGAGGGAGTTGGTGCTTCCTTGTCAGTTGTGGCTAACTAAACAGGGGGTTGAAGCCTCCTACTAGTTGTTGTTGGTGAATAAGTGTGTGGGTGCATCCTTCTAGTTGTAGCTGGTAAATGGGGTGTGGCAACATCCTTTCAGTTGTAGCTGAAGAAACTTGGGGAATGTCTCTCCATCAAGTTGTAGCTTGAAAACAATTTTGTAAAAGAACTTTTTATTAATGAGAAAATAATTGTTGGTTTTCCCTATTGGGTTCCACGATAAAATATTGTGTTCATAAGGGTTTTTTGTTCATCATATATTGCTTAATTGAATAATTAATATGTGTGCTTAATATGGCTGAAGTTAAAAAGAAAAAGTAGGCAATACTAATTCACCCCCCCCTCTCAGTATTGCTGGATATTTCCATCAATTGGTATCAGAGTGAGGTTCCTTTAAGCACAGTCTAACAAACTGAAAGGAAGATCAAATTAAGCACACATCGATGGACAAAAGATTTACAATGAGAATGGAACTCCAATACTTAGAAAAGAAAAATACATATTTTGGAGTATAAAAATGGAAATTCATCTGAAGGCATTGGGACATGATGTATGGAATTTAGTGATCACTGATTATTTCCCACCAAATAGAGTAAGGACTCTAGCTCAAAAGAAAGCCAAGAAAATTAACTCAATGGTAATGAATACAATCCTTGATGGACTACTTGATGATGTCAAAGAAAATATAGGTGAATGTAACTCTGCAAAGGAACTTTGGGACAAGATAAAAGACCTATACTCAGATGAGAATTCAAATGAAACATTTCAATTAGAACAAAGTCGAGTCTACAACAATACTAGTAACGAAGATTCGTTTGAAAAATACTCAGATATTGAAGCAGAAGTCAATATGGAAGCTGAGCTTGAAAGTGCTTTGGATGAATTGAGAAAATATAAACAAGGGTGTAAACAAATAAAGGATCAACTTAAGACTGTTGAAAAATTCAAGAAAGGGACTGAAGCCCTTGATAAAGTTCTCAGTTTACAAAGTTTTTCTTCGAAAAAATATGGCCTTGGATATGACCATGCACACATAATTAAAGGATTGGGTCCTATTACTTAGATTGATATTGAAGATGACATGTCTAGTGATGATACCTCCAAACAATCTTCTCATCCTCCTAAGAATATGTATCAAATCAAAAGAGAGGACTTCGTCATCAATAAAGGTAAAGAATCTCCACAATATTTCGATTGCAATAATGTTGATATTGAATTCTTCCCTACAATTAGAGAAGAAGATTCAAATAAAATAACAAAATGTTATGTTATCATCTATCCCATGGAATAAGAAGAAGAAAAACTATCAAAGGCCAAATAAAAGGTTGATTGGAGTCTCTATGAATACCTCTATCACCATAATGAATCAGATTATAGCTATCTTCATGACTACACTCAAGAATTTCTTGAAAAGAGTCAAAAGCATGTCTTGGAAATAAAGCAAATTCTCAAGGACAATAAAAAGATAATATATGAGCGGGACAATCAGTTAGAAGAGAAAGAATAGGAAATCAAGAGACTGAAAAATGAAATCAGTCAAGAAAAAGAAGAAAAGAAGGAAGATGATGTCTCAAGAAAAAACATTGCAGATCTAAAAGAACTAAGGGAAAGCTATGTCAATCTTAAAATCCAACTTGAAGAAGCCAAAAGGAGAGAAGAGGTAGTAAGGAACCAGTTGGACAAAAAGGAAGAATCTTGTCATAAGATGGAAGCAGAAATTGTGAATCTTAGAAAGAAGGTTGAGAAGTTAGGCACCCAAATCAAGTTCTTGAACAACTCCATGACCCTAGATGAGATATTGGATGGTTGGAGATCACCATATGACAAAACCGGTCTTGGCCACAACAAGGAAGAAAATAGTAATCTCAAGAAACCTGATGCAAGTCCTTCATTTGTAAAAAGTGAAGACAGGTCTGATGCAAGTATTTCTTTTATAAAAAGGGAAAGCAAGTATGATGTGGGTTCTTCATGTTCAAAGAATAAAAGAAACACTACAAAACTTATAATATCAGATCAAGGAAGACATCCAAAAGCTACTCATACACCTCAAAGAAAGTTCATAAGAGAGACACCTTCATGGATGAACCAAAGAAGGTATGCGAGTGTCTTTAACAATTTTTTTTTTTCTTGTAATGAATATGGTCATAAAGCCTTGGATTGTAGGCATCATGGAACAAAACAAGTTGGTAGGTTCAACAATAGTATAAGATGTTGGAACTACAATAATGTTGGACATATTGATGCACATTATTACACTATGAGATGCTATAGTTGTGGTGGATATGGTCACAAATCCTATAAGTGTTGGAACTCAAGAAGAAAGCCAATAAGAAATGCTTCACACAATATGACAACAAGAGTAAATAAGAAAACATGGAAAAGAAAATCTAAAGTAGAAAACAAGAAAGATGAAGAAAATATTGTTCCTGAAACTGATGAAGTTAATGATAGGAGTTTGGAGGATGAAACTACTATTAAGGAATATTCTCAAGACAAGAGTAAAGAAGCTTTTGGTGCACATAATAATGACATTGATGATGAATCTCCAATGGTAGAACAACAAAAGGAATTGAGTGATGATTACATCAGAAATATTTCAATCCTATTTTAATGGTGCACTGAAACTCCTTCCAAAAGAAAAAAAATAAAAAATAAAAGTGATCTTTGTCCAAGAAAGCTGCAGAGACTATGCTTAATGAAGAAAATTATCTGATGGATATTTCATCAATTAGTATTGATATTGGAGGGAAGATGTAAGCACAACAGTACGCATATTGAACAGAGTTCATCTCAGGATTAATAGTAGTAAAACTCCTTGTGAACCCTATTTTGGAAGAGCTCATTCGGTAAAATACTTCAAGGTCTTTGGAAGTAAGGGTTACATCAAAAGGTGTGATGAGAATTTCAAAAATTTGATGCGATATCTGATGAAGGTATCCTTCTTGGATATGCCTCTACCAAGAAAGCATACATATAAATACAATATTAGGTTACATAAGATTGTTGAGAGTACATATGTCAAGGTGGATGATATAAAAACAATTGGTAGAGATCAATGAGAATCGATGAACATAATCAAGGGTTGTTTGAAAAAGGGATGAGCTACAATGGCACATTGTTCCACTATCCATAGCAGCAATATTCAAATATACAAAATGAGGTACATGACATCCTGTAGAAAAAAATAACAAGAGGAGAAATCCTATCATAAAATGATAGCCTTTATAGAAATAAAGGGGGAGAACAGTTAGTAAAAACTCAAGTGAATTTTTAGTTAGTAAATAATAAAGTAATTAGATTAAATCTTGAAAAGACTCAATCACTACAAAAATTTGTATCAAGAAAGACTACTCATTTGAAACACACACACAAAAAAAAAAAGCCCAATCAACTAAGATAAGAAGTTAGTAAATCAATAGGGGAAGAAACCCTGTCAAGAAGATCTACCTTTTCAGAAACAAAGGTCGAGAATAGTCACAAAGAGAGAAAGCATATTGATAGGGGAAGTCATTCAACTATGATTGGTAGAACATGTCTATAGGAATATTTACCCAAGGTCAGTCTAGTTAGTAACATATAGAGCTTACCACAGGTGGTAGATATTTTTGCAAAAACCCTTAAAACAAATATGTATTGAATATCTTAGGGGGAGATAGAAATCAACGATAGAAGGAGTCATTCTATTATAAAAGGAAAATATTGATTGCATAAGGAGTTACTAGTGGTCAGAGAAGTACTTATACAGATAGATCATAGGAGAAGAAACCCTTTGTCATTGATGTCAAAGGGGGAGAGAAACTTCATATAAAGGAAAACTTCATAAAAGGAAAGCATCAACACAGGGGGAATTTTGTACATGAAGTTAGTGTGTTGACCTCAATGACAAAGGGGGAAATTGTTGGAAATATGGTCATTGATGTCAACAGTCAATCAGATGATTTGTTGTTAAATGACAGATGAAACTTTCATTGATGTCAACAGTATATTAGTCAGCAGAAGATGTCATACATTATGCAGAGAAGGAAAAGAGCAAGCTCGGGAGGAGGAGCAAATAGGCTGAGAGAGAAGTATGAATACCAAAGCTTAGAAGGAAAAGATCATTACACAGTATATCAGGTTGCAAAATAAATTCGTGATTATTGTTGATCATGATAGGATCAACAATCCTATGATAAAATCTCAGGAGGGTTAGAAAACACAGAGATCAAATCTCGGGAGAACTAGCGATTGACTATATTAAAGCTTAGGAGAGTTAGTGAATCAAGAGCCTCAACAATCATCCGATTAGAGTGAAGAAACCTAAGCAGCCATCTGATTAGAATGATAAGCTTAGCAGTCATCCGATCAAATATTTTAACCATGTTGATTGTCTGATACAACACACATCAGTCATTTCAGTGACCGTGGGCTTGAGGACCATTGAAATATCGTGACCGTTGATCTACTTCAAGAATACCCGTCAGTTGTCGGATACAGTGGAGATGCAAGGAGGATAATCCTAGGAGTTAGTTAACACTCCAAAGAAGTGAAATGAACTGATCCGTTGGATCAAGAGGACATGTGGAAAGTGATTGTAATTTTGTTGACTCATAGATCAGGAAAGTCAAAGATAGTGTTGCATGAAATCGCAAAACGCAAAATTGCGATATGATCTGGACCATTGGATCATGGAGGGTCGTGCACCATCGATCCAACGTAAGCAGATATCGGGAAATTGGATATCGGTAAATCAGGAGTCATAAGAAGGGAGGTTCTCTAACCTTTGAAATACAGAAACATGAAATCATGATAAGATAAGGATTGTCGATCAAGAGGAGTGACGTGGGTCATCGATCTGACGAGAGTGGCATGCTGGATTTTGGGAATTCGGAGATTGTGAGTTGAGAGATTGGAGCGTGCTTCTTGAAATATCAAAATGCAAATTTGTGATCCAATCCAGACCATTGGATCGAGAATGAATCTTGGGCGTTGAGCCAGAGGACACATGGTGTTGGTTCAACACTTTGCTGACTAGAAAGTCAAAAACTAGAATTGTTAACCTTCCAAATAGTGAAATGAGAAATTGCAATAGAATCATGGGTTGTCGAATATTGAAATCTTTGGAGGGTTGTTGGATTTGAACCAAGGCAAAATGACTCAGCAGACCACGTCAACTAAGGTGATGCAGGAGCATTGTCAGCAGCAAGCGAGCGCGAGTAGCGCCAACGCATTTTTGGAACATGTTCAAAGGTGTTTAAATTGTTTTGAAGTAGGATGCACCAAACATAAATGAAGTAGTTAAGAAAGGGTGTACTTGTGATTGTAATCATACCTTGAGCGTCCCGCTCTCGTCTAAAGGATTAAGAGGCATTTATGCTAGTAAATGTAAGTAGGTAGAATTAAAATCTAGATTAGACAGTTTTAGGAGCGGAGGGAAAACCGACTATAGACACCCTCATATTGTATCATTGTAACATTATCAATCAAAGAGAGCATAGGAGAGAAGAAGCAAAGAGCTGTGTAAAGTAAAAATCCATGTACAGAAGTTCTGGATTAATACAAAGATATTTAGTTCAGACTCATGGTGTTCAATTTATTTCTGTGTTTGTACATGCTAATTGATATATGCATGTTACTCTTTGTTATGCATTTTCTTTGATGCGTGAATGTATGATTTCATATTTAATGTCTGAAATCTAAAGAGAGGGAGGGTAAGGAATGAGTTTCAATTGTTTCTCTGTCTAGGAAAGAGTTTTCCTGCAAGGAGTGCAGCGAAATTGTCTGCAAGGCGTGCGTTGATAGAAATCAGAGTTCGTCTGTGAAAGCTCAGGAGGGATAACATTGTTCTCATTCTCACAGAAGTGCAAATTAAGCACAGGAGCCGTGCAAAGTATGCATTGGCCGAGTAGAGTCTCAGAGTTTGCAACCTAAGAGAGTTGTTGAAGCACTGTTGTTGCAAAGAGAGTGCACAGAGTCTAAGAATTCAAATACTTGGAAGTATTTGAAGGGTTGCCGCAAGGAATGTGTGTAGGAGTCTTTTTGAAGACTCAAGTTTGTGGTAAAAGCTCAGAAGAGTTAGTGCATTGAAGTGTTGAAAGGAGGCATAGCGAAGTTGTTTTGCAGGTGGACAAGTTCCGTGAAGGAAGACCTTGTTCATTTCGCAAGAGTTGTCAAGGAGGCATTGGATTGTCAAAATTCTCCGTGGAGAATTCGTAAAGTCCTGATAGACGTCATATCTTGTAGAGGAGAAAGGAGAGTTATGACAAGTGTTTTCTAAAGTGTAAAGCTCAGAAGAAAAATAGTCGTAGGATCTGAGCCAACAGGGGTCGTTGGATCATTCACGTAATCTCATTTCGGGGTTTCGCGAGTTGGAGAACTGAAAGCCTTGCAACAAGATTTGCAAAATTGTGAAGTGTAAAGTCCCGAAGGGGCAAAAAGATTTAAAGATCATGGACAGTGGAGAGTGGATAGGTGGCATAGTTTTCGACAGAGAGGTCAAACCTTTTTTGACCATTTTGGGGTTTCGTGGGTTGAAGAACCAAAAGTTTAGCATCAGGACTCACGAAGTTGCGAAGTCCAAAAAGGAGGGAAGTTTCGTTGTGGGCCAGCACTGGGAAACGTGTCATAATTCATCATTTCAGCATATCGGAGGATAAGAAGTCGATACTTTTGTCCCAAAAATCTCGAAGTCGCGAGTTGTGATAAGGAGTAACAAGGAGTTCGGGATATCGGCACTTCAGGTGTCAGGATATAAAGGAGGTAGTGCTTCGGGAAGCGAAGTCGCGAAGTGTCGAAGTTGGGCACAAGGGATATGTGTTAGAACCATAAGGTGGGCCCGTGTGATAGATAAGCGGACACGTGTCGCCTAGCAAAAGGAGTCAACACTCCGTTGACTTCTCTCTTCTTGGGAATTCGTGAGATAAGAGCATGGGGACTCGATGTTGAAACTCGCAAGGTGGCGAGTAGCGAGAAGTGCTAGTGTTACGTCTAGCCAGTGGTCACGTGTGGAGGGCATTGACAAGGGAAGGAGCCATACCCGTATCAGCATTTCATGTATCGCAAGATTGGGAAGGAAGAGTCGGGAGTTTCGAATCATGAACTCACGAGTGGCAAGTTGTGACAATCACCTTCTGGGTTAGGCCTTAGTCATAGCGTTGTGGTCGCATAGAGAAGTGGAGCTCGCACCTAGTGTTGTTCATGCAGGGGAGCTTCCGAAAGGACCTATGGATCGATTGAATTGATATTCCAACAAGGAACTGAAAGAGATAATTTAGCTCAAAGGAGATAAAGAACGATCCTATGAGTGGACTTCGTCTCGAGGGTCGGGGAGGTCTACGTCAGTGTGGTATCAGAGCACATAAAGATTTCTTTTCTTTCTATAGCAGGGAAAAGAAAGATTCACCATGCCGCTGAGAAGAAGAGACAAGAAAACACCCGATCCTCTAGAGGAGATGGAAATACCAAAAGAAAGGGGTAGGCAGGTGCCAAATCCAGCCATGGAAAGAGAGATGCATAACATACGCGCCAGACTCATGGACGTGGAAATAAAACAGATGCACACAGATGGTGTTGGAGATGTCAGTGAATCTGAAAGTGAAGATGAAGCTGGACATGAAGGAGAAGAAGTTGTAGTAGAGGATGCAGCAAATGAACATCTGATTAGGGCGGTTGCAAGAATGAGTGCCAGGGAAAAAATGGACATTCCAGTATATGANGGACACGTATTTTGAATATGAAGATGTCAAGGAAGACAGGAAGGTCAAACATGTTGTCACAAGATTGAAAGGACATGCAACATTAGGGTGGGATGAGCTACAAGCTGACAGACGTTGCAAAGGCAAGCAGAAAATCAAGAGTTGGGATAGGATGGTTGCAAAGATGAAGGCAAAATTCATTCCTAGGGATTACCAGATTACTTTGTTTTGGAGAATGTAGAATTTGAGACAGACGATGATGTCAGTGAAGGAGTACACTGAAGAGTTCTACAAGCTAAACATCAAGCCAGTTCATCGCGAAAGTGATGATGAAAAAGTTGTTAGATATATGAATGGTCTACGATACGACATTCAGGATGAGATGAGCATGATGACCATCTGAATGGTGGAAGATGCTTATCAGATGGCTCTGAAAGCTAAAGAGAAGCTACGCCAAAATCAAGGTCAAAGAGGTCGAGGGAGAAGTCAAGCTAGAGGAAAAGTAGTTGCCCAGGATAGGAACCAGAAACCAAAAGAAGACTGGAAGAAACCTAAGACTCAGACTGAGAGAGGTGGAAGTTCGCAGAGGGGACAGTATGCTGATGGAAACACTTTTCCTCATGCTAGAGGTAGAGGAAGAGGAAGAGGTGGAGTCGTGAAATGATTCACATGTGGAAAGGTTGGACACAAGTCTTATGAATGTCCAGATAAGAAGAAAGAAGGAGGTGAGACTCACATTGCCGAAGAAAAAAGACGGAATGTTGAGGCAGAGGATGTTGAAGGCAGAAGATCACTAGTGATGAGGAAAGTTCTATTAACGCCAGAAGAGGAGGCGGAGAATCCAGTGCAAAGGAATAGTCTTTTCTGGACTACCTGCAAGACCAAGGATAGGATATGCAAGGCCATTGTGGACAGTGGTAGCACAAAAAATATCATTTCTACGGAGATGGTAGAAAAGATGGAGTTGGAGACTATTGAACATACAAGTCCATACAGAGTTTCATGGCTACAAAAAGGATATCAGGTAAATGTCACTAAACAATGTTTAGTTGAGTTTAACGTAGGAGGATATAATGATAAGATATTGTGTGATGTCATTCCCATGGATGTTTGTCATCTATTACTGGGTAGACTATGGAAATATGACAAGAATGTGATTCATGATGGGAGAAAGAACACATAGACCCTAGAGAAGAATGGGATAACTCACATGTTGTTGTCGATTAAGGACCAGGAAGTAAAACCTGAAGTAAGCAACACTGTACTTCTCATGAGTGGGAAGGAACTTCTTATGGAGGTTAAGAATAAGGAGGAACCACAATTCATTGTGGTCAGGAAGCCTAAATTTTTTTTGACTAGCACAAGAGTGGATGATCTACCAGAGGACATCCAGCAGCTACTAGAGGCATTTGTTGATATAGTAGTGGACGAACTACCTCATTCATTGCCACCTATTAGAAGTATAATTCATCACATTGATCTTATACCTGGAGCTAGTTTACCAAACAAGGCAGTGTACAGATTGATGCCGCAGGAGAATGAAGAGGTCAAAAGACAAGTCCAGGATTTAATGGACAAAGGGTTGATTAGAGAAAGCTTGAGTCCATGTGTTGTTTCGACAGTGCTCAGTCCAAAGAAAGATGGAGGCCAGAGGATGTGTACAGACTCAAGCAAAATTAACAAGATTACCATCAGGTATAGATTTACATTGCCAAGAATGGATGATTTGATGGATTGCTTGAGTGGAGCGAATTTTTTTTCGAAGATTGATTTGAAAAGTGGATATCATCAGATTCGTATGAGAGACAACGATGAATGGAAGACAACATTCAATACCAATGAAGGGTTGTATGGATGGCTTGTAATGTCGTTTGGTCTAACAAACGTGTCGAGCACTTTCATGAGGTTGATGAACGAAGTCCTGAAGGAGTTCATCGGAAAATTTGTCATAGTATACCTTGATGACATACTTATTTTCAGTAAAACAGAGGCAGAGCATCTGAAACATTTGTCTACAGTGATGTGGAGGCTACAGCAAGAGAAGTTGTTGATAAATATGAAGAAATCCTCATTCATGAAGACGAAGCTCATTTATTTGGGGTTTGTTATTTTTGCAGATAAGTTGAGGATGGATCCAGATAAAGTGGAGGTGATTAAGAATTGTCCATCGCCAAAGAATATCTTTGAAGTTTGAAGTTTTCATGGATTGGCTAGTTTCTACAGGAAGTTCATCAGGAATTTTAGTGGAATTAGTGCACCGATGATGGACATAGTGAAGAAAAGACATAAGTCTTTTCACTGGACAGAAGAAGCAAAGAAAAGCTTCAATTTGTTGAAAAGGAAAATCATGGAACAACCAATTTTGGTGTTGCCAGAATTTAAAAAGACATTTCAAGTAAAATGTGATGCAAGTGGATTTTCAATAGGGACAGTCTTGAACCAAGAAGATAGGCCGATAGCATACTTCAGTGAGAAGCTGAACAAAACCAAAGTGAAATACTCCATGTATGACAAGGAGTTCTATGCTATTATTCAGGCATTGAAGAAGTGGAGACACCATTTGATTCCTAAGGAGTTTATTTTATACAGTGACAATCATTCTTTGAAATTTGTGACTCAATAGGAGAAGTTGAACCAAAGACATGTAAAATGGGTTTAATACATGCAGAACTTTACTTTTGTAACTAAGCATATTTATGGAACTGCTAACAAGGTTGCTGATGCTTTGAGCAGGAAATGTTTTCTATTGCAGGAGTTCAGAGTCAAAACACTGGGTTTTGATGATCTCAGGAACATGTACAGAGATGATCCAGATTTTAAAGAAGTGTATGAGGCAACTGAGAATCCAATTCTCAGGGACAGAAGCCAATGGGCCAAATACATGATCCAGGATGGATTGTTATTTAGGGGCAATCAGTTATGTATTCCGAAGGGCTCCATGAGGGAGAATTTGTTGAAGGAGAAACATAGTGGAGGATTGGTAGGGCATTTTGGTCATGACAAGACGTTCTCAAAGTTAAATGAGTCATATTTTTGGCCAAGAATGAGAGTAGACATCAAACGATTCGTGGACAGATGTAGAATTTGTCAGCATTCGAAAGGAAAGAGGCAGAATGCAGGCTTATATCAACCATTACCCATACCTGAGAGGTCGTGGGATGCGGTAATCTTGGACTTTATATTGGGGCTGCCGAGAACCCAAAGAGGGTTCGACTTGATTGTTGTAGTGGTAGATAGATTTTCTAAGATGGCACTCTTCATACCGTGTCAGAAAACCAGTGACGCAACTCACATTGCGAACCTTTTTTTCAAAGAAGTCATTCGACTTCACGACTTACCAAGGAGCATCGTCTGAGATCGAGACACCAAGTTCATGGGACACTTCTGGAGAACCTTATGGAAAAATATGGGAACAAACTTGTCATTCAGTTCAACTTATCATCCTCAGACGGATGGACAGACAGAAGCTGTGAATAGGAGCTTGGGAGACTTGTTGAGGACTTTGGTGACTGAACATCATAGTCAGTGGGACAACATTCTGCCACAGGAAAAATTTTCTTATAATGATTCGCTTAACAGGAGCACAGGGAAAAGTCCATTACAAATTGTTTATGGGACACAACCAAGAGGAATTTCTGAACCGAGGGATTCAGAACGGGATGAGATAAGAAGTGCTAGTGCAGAAGATTCTTCCAAAGCAATGAAGGAACTTCACAGCCAGGTGAAGGAGTGGTTTCAAAACTCGAGCCAAGAGTATAAGCGCAGAGCAGTTCAACACAGGCAACAACTTCAGTTCAAATTTGGTGATTTGATTCTTTCACACTTGAGAAAGGAAAGGTTCCCAAGAGGAACATACAATAAACTTAAAATGAAGAAAATTGGACCATGTAAGTTCTTGAAGAAATTTGGGGCAAATGCTTATGAGATTGAATTACTCGATGGGATCGAAATTTCTCTGATATTCAACATCTCAGATTTGTACCCATACAAAGCTGGAGCAGGCAGTGAACAACCAGAGGTTCAGTGGACAAAACAAATTCCAGTTGCAGAGAAACCACAGATGGAAAGCATATTGGAAAAAAGAATTAGCAAAAGGACCAGAAGAAGGGAATATTTTGAATACTTGGTCAAGTGGAAGGGACATCCAGTTGAAGATGCCAGCTGGGAAAATGAAGCCAAAATCCAAAAGCATGGGTAGACTGTGCAAGAGCTCATGGACAGGAGCCCATGAAAACGTTCAAGCGAGGGAGTATGATGCAGGAGCATCGTCAGTAGCAAGCGAGCACGAGTAGCGCCAACGCATTTTTGGCACATGTTCAAAGGTGTTTAAATTTCTTTGAAGTAGGATGCGCCAAACATAAATGAAGTCATTAAGAAAGGGTGTACTTGTGATTGTAATCATACCTTGAGCGTCCTGCTCTCGTCTGAAGGATTAAGAAGCATTTATGCTAGTAAATGTAAGTAGGTAGAATTAAATTCTAGATTAGATAGTTTTAGGAGAGGAGGGAAAACCGACTATAGACACCCTCATATTGTATCATTGTAACATTATCAATCGAAGAGAGCATAGGAGAGTAGAAGCAGAGAGCTGTGTAAAGTAAAAACCCATGTACAAAAGTTCTGGATTAATACAAAGATATTTAGTTCAGACTCATGGTGTTCAATTGCTTTCTGTGTTTGTACATGCTGATTGATATATGCTTGTTACTCTCTGTTATGCATTTTCTTTGATGCGTGAATGTATGATTTCATATTTAATGTCTGAAATTTGAAGAGAGGGAAAGTAAGGAATGAGTTTCAATTGTTTCTCTGTCTGAGCAAGAGTTTTCCTGCAAGGAGTGCAGCAAAATTGTTCACAAGGTGTGCATTGACAGAAATCAGAGTTCATCTCTAAAAGCTCAGGAGGGATAACATTGTTATCATTCTCACAGAAGTGAAAATTAAGCACAGGAGCCATGCAAAGTGTGTGCTGGAAGAGTAGAGTCTTAGAGTTTGCAACCTGAGGGAGTTGTTGAAGGACTGTTGTTGCAAAGAGAGTGTGAAGAGTCTAAGAATTCAAATACTTGGAAGTATTTAAAGGGTTGCTGCAAGGAATGCGTGCAAGAGTCTTTTTGAAGACTCAAGTTTGTGGTAAAAGCTCAGAAGAGTTAGTGCCTTGAAGTGTTGAAAGGAGGCGTAGGGAAGTTGTTTTGAAGGTGGACAAGTTTTGTGAAGGAATACCTTGTTCATTTCGCAGGAGTTGTCAAGGAGGCATTGGATGGTCAGAATTCTCCGTGGAGAATTCGTGAAGTCCCGAGAGCCGACAGATATTATAGAGGAGAAAGGAGAGTTACGAAAAGTGTTTTCTAAAGTGTAAAGCTTAGAAGAAAAAGAGTTGTAGGATCTGAGCCAATAGGGGTCGTTGGATCATTCACGTAATCTCATTTCAGGGTTTTGCGATTTGGAGAACTGAAAGCCTTGCAACAAGATTCGCGAAATCTCGAAGTGCGAAGTCATGAAGGGGTGAAAAGATTTAAATATTGTGGACAGTGGAGAGTGGATAGGTGGAGTACTTGTTAACACGAAGGTCAAATCTTTGTTGACCATTTCGGGGTTTCATGGGTTGAAGAACTTAAAGTTTAGCATCAGGGCTCGCGAAGTCGCGAAGTCCGAAAATCTGGGAAGTTTCATTGTGGGCCAGCACTGGGAAACGTTTCAAAATTTGGCATTTCAGAATATCGGAGCATAAGAAGTCAAGAATTTTCTCCCAAAAATCCTGAAGTCACAAGTTGCGATAAAGAGTAACGAGGAGTTCGTGATCTCGGCACTTCGGGTGTCAGGATATAAAGGAGGGAGCGCTTTGAGAAGTGAAGTCACGAAGTGCCGAAGCTGGGCATGAGGGACACATGTTAGAACTACAAGGTGGGCTTGTGTGATAGATAGGTGGACACGCGTCGCCTAGCAAAAGGAGTCAACACTCCATTGACTTCTCTCATCTTGGGAATTCGTGAGATAAGAGCATGGGGACTCGACATTGAAACTCGTGAAGTGGCGAGTACTGAGAGGTGCTAGTGTTAAGTCTAGCCGGTGGTCATGCGCGGAGGGCACTGATAATGGAAGGAGTCATACCCATATCGGAATTTCAGGTATTGCGAGATTGGGAAGGAAGAGTCGGGAGTTTCGACCCATGAACTTGCGAGTGGCGAGTTGTGACAAGCACCTTCTAGGTTAGGCCTTAGTCATAGTGTTGTGGTCGCATGAAGAAGTGGAGCTCACACCTAGTGTTGTTCATGCAGGGGAGCTTCTGAAAGGACCTATGGATCGATTGAATTGAGATTCCAGCAAGGAACCAAAAGAGTTGATTCGGCTCAAAGGAGATAAATAATGATCCTGTGAGCGGACTTCGGCTCGAGGGTCAGGGAGGTCTACGTCAGTGTGGTATCAGAGCACATAAAGATTTATTTTCTTTCTGTAGTAGGGAAAATAAAGATTCACCATGCCGCTCAGAAGAAGAGACAGGCAAACACCCGATTTGCTAGAGGACAGGGAAATGCCAGAAGAAAAGGGTAGGCATGTGCCAAATCCAGCCATGGAAAGAGAGATGCATAACATACGTGCTAGACTCGTGGACGTGGAAATAAAACAGAGGCTCACAGCTAGCGCTGGAGATGTCAGTGAATCTGAAATTGAAGATGAAGCTGGACATGAAGGAGAAGAAGTTGCAGCAGAGGATGCAGAAAATGAACGTCTGATTAGGGTGGTTGCAAGAATGAGTGTTGTTGTAGGAAAATCTGCCTGCGGACAAGTAG
>SNQJ01S0123693.1:4525-26702 GCA_010110895.2 Picea sitchensis
CAAAGAGAAGAAAGACAGAGACAGTTGAGAAACTGAATCTGATCGTGCCTCCCTTGTCCTTTATTCTGAAAGAAAACACTATTATTTTGGATGCCTAGACGGTGTGTTTTATAGCCTTAAAACACAAACTCTGGAACAACACCGTTTTCAAAATCAAGAAAGGACCCTTTGCAACATGTTCAAGTGCTTCAATTATTAAAATGACACTTAAGATGAGACCAGACTTGTTACCTCATGAATCAAGACTTGTTGTCCTCTGTGGGCCACGTTGGTGTGGTGGACATTGTTGATGCCAATCAATGGTGATGTGTGGTAATATGAGGGGTGATGTCTTCTCATCTGGATATCGACACTCCATGTATTCAACCTGCGAGACTCGAGACATCATCTCCTTAGTTACCCCCTAAAAATGGGGGTAACACGTTTAACTTGTCACTTTTGCAGTGCACCATCTCTGATTGTCGGTGTGCCTAATTCCATCTGTAGTGCACCCTCTTTGTCCGTAGGTGCACTCGATTCCATCTGTAGTGCACCCTATTTGTCCACAGGTGCATCATAGTCCATCTACAATGTGCTTTGCCAACAGGTCAAGGTGCCTAACTCGTCTAAACTATGCCTTCTTGTAGGCCAAGGAAACTAGTTGTCTGAGGTGCACCTTGCCAATGGGCCAAGATGATTGTTCATGGTGTGCCTTGCCAATAATCCAAGGTGGTTTTTATAGGTGCACCTTGCCAATGGGTCAAGGCATCTCAATCGAATCATCTATTCAACATGCTTATTCGTGATGGTGCGACGAAGGTGCTCAAGGCCATTTTAGGCGAGGATATTACATCCTCCCCCACTATAAATCATTGTTTTCATTGGAAACATCCTCAAAAACCTCATGTCCTAAAGTCCATTATACCAATCCATGCATATGTCCGTAATTAACACATGATTTCTCTACATTGTACAAGCCAAAGTTATCATGCAATTTGCCTACATCCAATCCATAAACAAGTATTTTTTTGCCCAACTTTATCAATAATGTTGTTGGTTTTGTTGCCTCCCATTGTGGCGGTTGAATTCTCATTCATCACTACTATGAATCTCTATACTACAACCACTACAATCCAACCTTCATAAAGAGGATTGGCCAAAACGTCCAAAGTGTTGCACCTATGGACCTACTACTACTTCCGTACTTCGTCCAACTTGTCATGCTTTTGCACATCGAGTTCTCCCATGCATTGAATTGATTGGGTGGATAATCCAATCGTCACACTTAATTCATGAGAATGCACATTCTCATGCCCAAAAAGGTGTTTTCCTATGTTTTAGTGATCTTGTAAACCTTGATGGACCAAGGAAAAGTCATCATCTTTTCCCACAATTGTCAAGTTTCCTTTTACAACTCAACATTATTTTGTCTCTATTGAATCAAGAAAAGGTCACCCAACTTCCCTTCATAATGGTAAATTCATCTTCAAAGAAAATTTTTCCAAGGCACCTACTCCATAGGTGCACCAAGTTCCATTTCCTACACCTAGGATGTAAGTTTGCTTATGGATTTGTTAGAGAAAAGAGAATGGCCAAAAATTGCCAAGGCTATTTCCAACTATGGTCTTTTTTATTGTTCAAATTGGTTACAATCCCAACAACAACCTCACAAGGATAAAACCCCCCTGCACTTTTATAGAGGTTGTACTCCTCTATTATAATATGAAAAATATAGCTTGTTGTATCTTGAACTATACTATCAAATAAGAGAGTGCTAAATAAAAAAACCCAAAAATTTTCTTGCTTGAAAATAAACTATGAAAATACACTTTAAAATATAAGAGTATAATCACAAAGAAAAAGTTAACGAGAGAAGGATCATGAATCTTTTATAGACTTAAATACAATATTTACACTATATTACACAAAGATAGAGAAACTATGATATGAAAATAATGAATTCCTCACATCCATCACAACATAATAAGATTTGGTCACATTCATAAGACAAAAAAACATAATTCCACGATTCAAGGAATTTTAAAAGAGTATGGCATTTAAACTGAAAGATAATATGATATGTACACTTCAAAAATATCAAACTTAAAAATTTGAAGTTTGAAAAGTCATCAAAGTTGCACCTCGAAGTTGTTCTCTAGGGAGTTAAAAAATAATAGTCTATTTTAAATAAAATTAAAAGATTGCATTCATCCAAATGCATTGGGATGGGGTTCCCACGGACCTTAAAATAAAGTAGAACTGTAATGGACTTGGAAGAAGAAAAAGAAGATTGATCAAATATCGATTATGAGTTTTCAAGAATTGAAAAGACACAATTGTATGATGTTTAAATGAGAAGTATGAAGGATAAATAAATTATGAAAAGTAATTTTTTTACTTATTGTGATGGAAATATCCTCCCATTATATGTTTGGTAGTATCTCTTTTATATTTTCCTTCGTGGAATTGTTTGACTAGTTACAACTGCTTTCTCTTGATTTGATTCGGTTATTTTATTTAAGGTTTTTTTAAACCAATTCTCTATGTATTCTCTCATTGGTGCCACAATTATTTCTTTCCTTGCTTTAATATCAAATAACCAATTTTCCATATCTTTGAAGTCCATCGAAATTAGGTGAAAGGTATCCTCAATGTCTTCATTTCTATTTACACAACTAACCAACCAACTTTTCACTTCTGTTTTTGAATACTCGGTCAAGTTGTTAAACTTCTCAGGTGATGTAGTCTGAAATAAGTCCAAATTTACTTTGAATTGTTCTTTTGACATAAGTATGGAATTCAATATTAGATACGGGTCCTCCACATTTCCGATTGATCCAACTAAGTCTAATTCAATTAATTCTAAATATAGTTCTCCTCTTTTAATACTTATTGATACACATTCAATCAACATATCTTTTAAGCTCTTTATTCTTTTTAACCAACATGCCTTATGTTGTTTTATTCGGAATACAGAAGGCAAGTCCTCTTCTTTCCTTCGGAACTCACTAACACTTAAAACTTTTGCAACAAAGGTGGAAATATCCCCTTTATAAAATTTTCATCGTTTTCAAGATCAACATGAAGATATTGTCTGAAATTTTTCATTCTTAATCCCAGAGAAACAAAACTCGTTGCCAATTTCCATGTCTTGAGAATAAGAGACATTCTCTTTTAGATATTTTCTCCGACATACCTCTTAATGACAACAAGTAGACTTGATGTTAGTCTGGAGTTGGATTCTAGTTTTCCCTCAAGACTTTTCTAAGCTTGTATTGTGGCAATTGGACTGGAAAATAATGGTGGGGACATTAAAGCACTTCATAATTATTTAATTCTATCCTTTAGAGTAACATTTATGTTCTCCATATCTCCAACCAACATTTTTAGGGATTCTATTGTAGCTTCATGAATTTGTACAATTTTGGAGGGTGGAAATCCATTAAACTCAAGCTCCGAGTTCAATTTTTCTTGAACCTTTTTATTCTTGGAATTGATTTTCTCAATAAATAATTTTATTGAATTTTTGTCAAACATGGAACTGTGCAAATTCAAGGATTCCTCTTCAAACAATATTGGCTCTTGGGTGGCCAATTGTTTTGCAACTTCTCTTCTCTTTTGCATCCTCTGTTCTTCATCCGAAAATTCAATGTCCTCAATATTCACACCAAGCTCCACATCTTCTAGAATGATTTCCTATTCAAGTACATCCTTGCTTTTACCTTCCTTCTTTATTCATCTTTTCTTTTTTCTAGTGACTGGGAGTTTGTGTGGTATTTCTATATTTCCTTTAGAAGTTTTTTTTTTCATCTCTATCATTAGAATTATCCATCAACGATTTCTTTTTCTCTAGAATTGCAGACTGGGGTCTTCTTTTGGGTAGGTCGTTATTTTGAGAAATATTGGGAGAACATGAACTCCTTTCATTCACGACTCTTCCTTGCTATCTATGTTGGTCAGTTGTACTGATAACTATTTTGATATCCTCATACCTTTTCTCATCAGGTAGCATTTGGGGATTTTGGCTATCACCCTCTTTTTCTTCAAACAAGAATGTATTAACAAATGATACACTATACCCGACATATGTCATGTGTTTCATAAATAGTTGGTTAGGGTTGAAATCCGTAATTTCATTCATTTTCTTTAGATTGAACTGGTCAAACTATTATGAGATTTCATTGATATCATTTTCGGGATTAACTCTACACAGTTAATCCCGAAAATGATATCTAATATGTTGCACTGTGGAAGCCCCTCTATGCTTAAATAATACGAGTGAAGGGAGTTATGAATGGATAGTTCATAAGGCACAATACTTGCTAAGGTTTTGAAAACGGAGTAGCAATCTTATAGGCTCTAATGCCTCCTTCCTTCTCCTATTGTGTCATTATTGTAAATCCTTCAATCCTATCCCAAGTTGTTCTTAAGGGGGGATGTTAGGATATTTAGACACTTAGGAGTTAGTTAAGATCTACTTGGTCTAATATGTCGATGATTAGGTAAGAAATTGTGTTTCTTTGGTATACGTGGTATGCATTTTAGTTAGAAATCCGGCGGTCAGGAGTAATAATTTCTGGGCAGCAGAGTGATCTGACAGTTCGCCTCTCTCGATCTCGATCTGCACAAGAGGCGGGTCTTCAAGCGAACTGCAGTCACGATGCGTTGGCCGGCACGGGGTATTCAGGAAGGGACAAACGCAGCCGGTAACCACTCCACATAGCGGATCAAGATCGCACGATGTTTTTCATTGGTAAAACCCCTCTGAAACATCCGAGCCCCGACCAGCGGCCACTTGGGCTTGATTTATTAAATGCGAAAAGATTCTGGAGAGATTTTGCAAGAGTGTTTCTCATAATCGATCATTGGGAAATGACCTTCCATGCTCTTTAAATAGAGATCGTAGACCTGTCGGGTGTTAAGCAATGCAGTCAATGGCCCGTTAGATGGGAGAGTATGAATCATTCCGGATCACTCTATGTTAGAGAACATATCGTGGTATGGTTCTAACCGTCATACTAATGCACACTAAACAAACACACCAAATGCATACTAATGCATACTAAACAAACACACTTTTACCTAACGACATATTAGACCAAGTAGATCTTAACTAACTCCTAAGTGTCTAAATATCCTAACAAATCTAAGTGGGCTTGATTATGGGGAAAACTCTACAGTTAAGCGTGCTTGATTCAGAGGCATATTGGGATGGGTGACCACCTGGAAAGTCCTGGTTATCGGGTGCAAGCCCTGGAAGTGATGATTGAAGCTATGCGATTCATTTCGTTGGTTTCAATCCCATTTCTTCACCCATGTGAGAATCACCCAATACAATGAGTGATAAGTGGACTATTCAAATCATGAGAATTATTGGTCAGTTGCGACTAATAATCATGGATATGGGTCATAGATTAATGGCTTACTCTACACAGTTAATCTCGAAAATGATATCTAATATGTTGCACTGTGGAAGCCCCTCTATGTTTAAATAATAAGAGTGAAGGGAGCTCTGAATGGATAGTTCATAAGGCATAATACTTGCTAAGGTTTTGCAAATGGGGTACCAAGCTAAGTGGGATTGATTGTGGGGAAAAATCCACAGTTAAGTGCACTTGAACCAGAGACGTCTTGCGATGGGTGACCACCTGGGAAGTCCTAGTTATCGGGTGCAAGCCCCATAAGTTATGATTGATGTTATGCGATTCATTTCGTCGGTTTCAATCCTACTTCTTCACCCCTGTGAGCATCACCCAATGAAATGAGTGCTGAGTGGAATATTCAAATCATGAGAATTATTGGTTAGTTGCGACTAATAATTGTTGGCCCTTAACCAAGTTTTGAGGATTTTTGGTCATGTTTGACCTAATTTTGGGACTTCGACAGGTTGTCTAAGGCAAAGCGCAAGATGAAGTAGAGATCGCAGGATCTCGACCCCTTTAGGTCCCTTTTTGGGATTCAGGATTATGTGATGGGTATGGGGATGGTGGCCCATGGGTTTACCCATGTTTAACCTCGATTTTGTAATGTATAAATAAGTAGCTAGGCGATGTAAGAAGAGGCCGGTGTGCTAAGTGCTAGAGTTCGATCTATGTGATCGAAAGTGCTAAGTGCTAGTGTTTGATCTATGTGATCAAGAGTTTTAAGTGCTTTGTGCATACTGTGTGAGGCTTGCAAGGTTAGTGAAAGTAACTGTAAGAGACTGTGTGAAGGCTTGGTGCTGTACCCTAGCTAAAAGAAGGAGGATTTGGTGGAGTGCGTGCAGATCTCCTGTCTTCTGCGGAGTAGGACTTGGATGCTATGTGCCTGTAAGAATATTGACCAAAGATAATAAATAAGAGAATAGTTGGTGGACGTAGCCCCAGGGTGGGGGTGAACCACATACATGATGTGTTGCTATGATTTGTGTGACGTATTGATGTGTTTATGCGTTTACTTTCTTAGTTCTTTAATAGAGATGAATGGTAGATATATATGTTAATGCTATGTGCTTAATAGTATAGATGAATACTAGATCTAGCCTATATGGATGTGCTTAGTGCTTGAATATAGTAGATCTGGTTAAATACTGCAATGCTCTGTAATTAAGGTTTAACTGCGTTGTAAACTAAGACTGTATATTGATGAATGTTAACTGCTGAGTGCTTTGTTAAGTGTTAGAATCACAAATCTGTGTCCCAGCTAAGGTTGCAGACACCGGATTCCTGCAACCACCCCTGCCTCTACCTCGAGTGAGACTTCATCTGCGTCGCAGGTGTTTCCGAAAGGGCCAGTAGTTAGGGTTTTTTTGGTGCGTTGTTGTAGCGTTGAACCCTAGGTCTGCTCCTGTGCCAACAAATGGTTCTGTTGCCAGGAAAAAAACTGTGATTGCTGGGAACTGAGAAAGAAAAATCTATGTGTGAAGATCTGATAGAAACTATGATTGCTGGGAACTGAGAAATAGGAATCTTTATGCAAAGATCTGACCTGAAATTGTGAAATATTCGTGCGTAGATTTGTCGCTCTAGTGTGCATTATTCTACTCAATCTGTGAAGCTCCATGCTAAGAAAATAAGTCCGATCTGAAGAAAAGAGGTAAGATCTGAATGCTTTTTTCTCTGATAGAGGTAATAATAGTGAAAAGTTTTAGATATGGAAGCTTTGTGCTCTGCTGAAAGATAAGATTAGTGAAATTTTTTGTTTCTAAAGTATGGATCTAGGTATGTTTGATAAGATTTGTCCTAGCTTGAAAACTAGGGAACATATAGAAGAAAGAAGATTTGATATGAGTAGATCTGATAAGAATAGTGAAAGATATGTTATACCTATGCATAGAGAGAAGGTTTGGACTAACAAATGGATGCAGGATCCTAGAAAGTTTTTTTTGCAAGTTAGCTACTATGATCATAGTGCGTAGTACAGGAAAGGTTGGGGATCATTTAAAATAAAATGAGGATTAACCCTTTGTTACAGTTGCAGAAGACCGAGACATCTGGCTAAGGAATTCCCTGGTAGAAGATCTAGTTGTATTTGCTGTAGATCTATGGACCATGAAGTATTGGATCTCCCTAAAATGATTGCTAAGGTTGAAAGAATGAATATGAACCAAGAAAACCCTAAGGAAGATCCAGAAACTAAGATTATGGAAGAACCCCCGAAAGAATCAGAAAAAAAGTATTTATATAGATGAAAGAAACCCTAAATGACCACCGACATATCATCTTATCAGAGATCTTCAAAGAAAAAGAGTGCATTGAAGCAAGAATATGAGACTTCGACATTGACTGTGTTCTGGATGAGGAAACATAGGCGAATATCATAACATAAAGAACTTGGGAACTTTTAGGGGAGCCTGCTATGATTCCTTCATTGGGAGGAATAAGATTATTCAGAGGAAAATTGATAACCCTATGTGGGAGACTTACCCAGATATTTATGAATGCTAATGGAACTTCGACAAAGGAAGATTTTGAGGTTGTTAAATTTATTGAGAACAACACTCCATTTACTATGTTACTAAGAAAAACTTGGATCGAGAAGGACCAGACTATAAGGAAAGAAGAAGAAGTCTTAGAGCAGAAGAAATGAGAATTAAAATATTTCATGACTAGGAGGATCGCACACTTTATTGAAGAACAAGAGAACAGATTGAAACTACTTAGGACTAGAGACTTGGATGTTGAAGTTGCAAGAACACAAGAAAATTTGTAGAAGATTGAAGTACCTATCCCATATAGAGAAGACGTATTACTCTTAAATCTTAGGAAATAATCTCAATAACGCAAAGTTACTATGCCAAAAGAAGATAAGAATCATAATGAAAAAATGAATACCGAGACGAATCTCACCGGAAAGAAGGATAGAGAACTAAGTAAGAAGAAATCTAAGATCGAAAAGTTACAGAAGGTTCCAGAGGGAACTTCGCAGAAGAAAAATTTGCAAAATTGGAACTTCGCCAGGATATCAGAACAACGTCACATGACAATTCTCCATGGTGAAGCAATATATCCATTGGGAACAGTATAATCGTTAGACCTACGGCCCGAACGAGTAGAAAGACATTTATGGTCATAAAGTTCACCAACAGATCGTATGGTTAGAAGGAGGATCTGACGGAGTGTGCGCAGATCTCTTGTCTTCCGCGGAGTAGGAATTGGATGCTATGTGCCTGTAAGAAGATTGACCAAAGATAATAAATAAGAGAAGAGTTGGTGGATGTAGCACCAGGGTGGGAGTGAACCACGTACATGTTGTATTTCTATTCTTTGTGCGACGTATTGATGTGTTTATGTGTTTACTTGATTAGTTCTTTAATAGAGATGAATGGTAGATAGATATGTTAATGCTATGTTCTTAATAGTATGGATGAATAATAGATCTAGCCTATATGGATGTGCTTAGTGCTTGAATATAGTAGATCTAGTTAAATACTGTGATGCTCTGTAATTAAGGTTTAATTGCGCTGTAAACTAAGACTGGATATTGATGAATGTTAACTGTTGAGTGCTTTGTTAAGTGTTAGAATCACAGATTTGTGTCCTAGTTAAGGTTGCAGACACTGGAGTCCTGCTACCACCCCTGCCTCTACCTTGGGTGAGACTTCATCTGCTTCACAGGTGTTGCCGAAAGGGCCGGTAGTTAGGGTTTTGTTGGTGCGTTGTTGTAGCGTTGAATCATGGGTCTGCCACTGTGCCAACAATAATCATGGATATGGGTCATAGATTAATGACTTACTCTACACAGTTAATCCCGAAAATGATATCTAATATTTTGCACTGTGGAAGCCCCTCTATGATTAAATAATAAGAGTGAAGGGAGCTCTGAATGGATAGTTCATAAGGCACAATACTTGCTAAGGTTTTGCAAATGGGGTAGCAAGCTAAGTGAGCTTGATTATGGGGAAAACTCCACACTTAAGTGCGCTTGAGCTAGAGGCGTCTTGGGATGGGTGACCACCTGGGAAGTCCTAGTTACCGGGTGCAAGCCCTATAAGTGATGATTGGTGCTATGCGATTCATTTCATTGGTTTCAATCCCACTTCTTCACCCATGTGAGCATCACCCGATGCAATGAGTGTTAAGTGGACTATTCAAATCATGAGAATTATTGGTCAGTTGCGACTAATACTCATGGATATGGGTCATAGATTAATGACTTACTCTACACAGTTAATCCTGAAAATGATATCTAATATGTTGCACTGTGGAAGCCCCTCTATGTATTTTCATATTTTCATTAAAGAAATGAGCCCGAAATTTATATTTCCTACATACTTCATTAAAAAATATCTTATCTAAAACATAATATGGAAAATATGATGGCTTCTCATGAGAGAAATAAACTCTGATAACACTAAAATTTTTCATCGCTTCAAAGCTTCCTCTCTTCTTTAAAAACGATGCGGCTTCTAAAGACAATCTAGATGTGTTTGGTCCATGAATTAGTTTTTTGAAAGAAGAAATGAATGCATTATTCAATTCATATAAATGGTATGTAGCCTTTTGTTTTCATAGAGCCGAATACCACATCTGAACAAGGTCACGTTTACAATCTACTTTCTTAACCAAAGACAAACCTTTGAATACATGAAAATATGTAATAACGAAAATAAAGTATGAGGACATGTAAAACCTTTTGTTCTTTCTAAAATTTTCCAACTAGAAAGATAATTCACTAGAGATAATATTTTTCCAATCAAATATTAGTTTTTCATGAATTGAAAAATACTAGATATATAGAGCGAGTATGGGAATAATAGTTGTAGACTCTTGTTCGACTACTCTAGCGAATAATCACACCATTTTTTGATATGTATTTTTTAATGAACTGACCTGAATATTTGAAAGGTCCTCTGGAATAATTGTTGGGTCTTCAAGATATTCTCGTAGGAGCTCCAATCCTCCATTCTTTGTCTTCATAAATTACTTAGCTTTATCTACTTTTAAAATCATCGTTGGCTCCAAAATTCTGAGCATCCTTTTGAAAAATGAAGGCACTAAGGATATAAAAGACTCACCTTGCAATTGAATTATTATTTGATTTTTGTCGAATTTATCAATGCACCATGAAATCAACTCCTTGAAATCGTAGACTTCTGGAACACATCTTTCCAGAGCAATGCCTAGCATCCAAATCTGGTTTGAACCCCTCTCTGGAGGTGGTAATGAAGAGTAATATATGTATACCCTCAAACATTGAAACTTTTGATCTTCTTGTTCAAGTAGGTTGATGGCATCTACAAAGAACTGTTCCTTTTCTGGGTTGTCATACTTAATCAAGTTAACAGATTAATGTATAGTTATTCTCAATGTGTTATTATCAATAAACCTGTTTACTTTAACATGTTTTGGGGCTCTTGAATCAAGGATAATTAATACAAATTAATATTGAAATTGATGAGGAATTGTCTCGAAAAGATCGCCATTAATAATGAATTTTAACACTTAACCAATTTTAGTCATTTATGGGGATGTGTATTAAATGTACATTGGGGAGCATGATAAGAAAAGACATGGCTTACTGTGGGGAAGTGGACAATTGGTATTGCAAAATTATGGGGTAATGAAATGGTGGGGTGAGAGCATTGTGGGGAAGTAGGATCGCGAGGTCGGGGATAGTATATGGAAGACTTATGAAATCATTGCGGACCCATAGTAAGACTTTAAAAATTTGACTAAGTGTTGAGAGATATCGGGGTTATAGATAAGCAAAATAGTGGGAATATGGAAAAGAATTGTAACATCTCGTGGGCCCATGATAAATTATGGAGAATTTGGCTAAGTATGAGAAATGGATTGGGGTGGCAAGGCCATGGAGAAAGACAATACAATCAGGAAGGTGCCCTAAACCCGTGGTGAAACTTTTTGAAACATTTCTAAGTATTTTGGGGGTCACGGAAGTTGAACAAGAATAGAAAAATTCTCTATGAACCTGTGACGAACTCAAAAATTTTCTAAGTGTGGGAAAGGAATATACACAAGATATTTTCAAGAGTCTTAACAAATTTGAGGATCAAGAAGTCTCTGACTTGTGTCTCGTGTGTAAGTAGTTCAAAATCATGTATGTCTCTTGTGGTGTGCAACCTAGTCCTTCTAATTGATTTGCCTTCAAATCATAATCGTAGATTCCCATTATCGACCTACAAAACTTTGCAATGGAAGTTGCATCTCATTTGAATGGAAGGTGCATCTCATTTGGAGAATTATCCATCTCCTATTTCTTCCACATCTAGTGGGGAGTATTTTTGGGTGAGTGCCTCCATGCATTGCTTGGACCCAACACTTGGAATATTTTTGCCAAGAATGAGATGTTGGTCCGACCGGACTCTTCTTGTATTTTCTGCCAAGAATGAGATGTTGGTCCGAACGGCCTCGTCTTGTATTTTCTTCCAAGAATGAGATGTCTATTCAACTTTCCTCATCTTGTGGGAAGAAAAGTACTTCATGGGGCATTACCTTGTCAATGAACTTTGCAAATGTTGGTACAATCTTTGTCTTGCCCCCAACATCTTACTTACGGTTCTTCAAGGTGCACAATCATTCAATGTTCTCCAATAGTGAATTTATCAAAGCTTCTAATGCTATTAATCTATTATCTTCTTGGTCCATACCATCTTTGGCACCAAAACGTGTCTTTCCTAGAACCAACTCTTGTTGTTGCGCAAAGACATGAGGCATGTCTGAGAATTCATCGACCGCCTCAATCAAATTCACCACTAATATTCTTGGCATCCATATCAACTTCTTTCTAGTCATCATAGGCACACAAAATGTCTTGGTTTTGTCCAAAAACACCAAAACATTTTCATGGGGCATCAAAACAATGTTGGAAATATTGAAAACGTCTTTCCCCAAGACCAGTATGTGGTCTTCCAATGGAATCACTATCAAATCCAAGCTACCAAACCAATCTCCAACTTCCAAAGGTGTGGAATGAACCACTCCTGTTGTTGGGTTCATGGTTGAGTTGACCACTTTGAACATGGCTATGTTTCTCTTAGGTTTATTGTGAAGTGACATTGCAGTCCATTCACTTACATAACCATGGGTTGCATCGATGCCCACCAAGGATGCCACATTTAATGCACTTACAATCACATCCAAAAACAAAATCCCATCCATGCTTTCATCTTGTGAACCATGTCCATGACCTTCCATCACGAACTCTCCTAGACATGTTGTTAAGGCGTCCAAGCCTTCCAACATTTCCTTTGAAGGTTTATATACTTGGGTTTCCACTTCCATTTTTTCAAGCTTCATCTTCATTTTCCATTTCACTTGGGATTATTCTAGGTCGTCCAACTTTTCCTTCAAAAGACAATATATCGCAATGTGATTTTGGCAACAAAGAAAGTAAGAAAAAATGCCATTTTTGGGTAATCCAAGTTGCTTCCTTATCACAATAATGTTGTTGTCTTGGGTATCCTCCTTTCTGAGTGATCAACCCAAACATAGGTAATGTCCAAGTCTTCTCTTTTGGATATTTTCTCCGACATACCTCTTAATGACAACAAGTAGACTTGATGTTCCTTTTAGTATGGAGTTGGATTTTGGTCTTCCCTCAAGACTTTTCTAATGCTGTATTGTGGCAATTGGACTAGAAAATAGTGGCGGGGACATTAGAGCACTTTCTAATTCTTTAATTATATCCTTTAGAGTAGCATTTATGTTCTCCATATCTCCAACCAACATTTTTAGGGATTCTATTGTAGCTTCATGGATTTGTACAATTTTGGAGGGTGGAAGTCCATTAAACTCAAGCTCCGAGTTCAATTTTTCTTGAATCTTTTTATTCTTGGAATTGATTTTATCAATAACCAATTTTCTTGAATTTTTGTCAAACATGGAAATGTGCAAAGTCAAGGATTCCTCTTCAAACAAGATTGGCTCTTGGGTGGCCAATTTTGTTGCAAATTCTCTGCTCTTTTGCATCCTCTGTTCTTCATCTGGAAATTCAATGTCCTCAATATTCACACTAAGATCCACATATTATAGAATGATTTCCTCTTTAGGTACGTCCTTGATTTTACCTTCCTTATTTATTCCTCTTTTTCTTTTGCTAGTGACTGGGAGTTTGTGTGGTATTTCTAGATTTCCTTTACAAGTTTTTTTTTCATCTTCATCATCAGAATTATCCACCGACGATTTCTTTTGCTCTTAAATTGCAGACTGGGGTCTTCTTCCGGGTAGGTTGTTTGTTTGAGAAATATTGGGGGTTTTGGCTATCACTCTCTTTTTATTCAAACAAGAATGTATTAACAAATGATACACTGTACCCGACACATGTCACATGTTTCATAAATATATGTTTAGGGTTGAAATCCTTGATTTCATTTGTTTTCTTTAGATTGAACTGGTCAAACTATTCTGAGATTTCATTGATATGTGTTATGTTTTTCATCATTATCTCCTCAATTTTCCATGACAAATGAATGAAATGTATTTTCATATTTTCATTAAAGAAATGAGCCCAAAATTTGTATTTCCTGCATACTTCATTAACAAATATCTTATCTTAAACATAATATGGAAAAAGTGATGGCTTCTCATGAGAGAAATAAATTATGATAACACTAAAATTCTGCATTTCTTCAAAGCTTCCTCTCTTATTTAAAATGATGCAACTTCTAAAGATAATCTAGATGTGTTTGGTCCATGAATTAGTTTTTTGAAAGAAGAAATGAATGCATTATTGAATTCATAGAAATGGTATGTAACCTTCTATTTTCATAGAGCTGGATACCACATCTGAATAGGGCCAAGTTTACAATTTACTTGCTTAACCAAAGACAATCCTTTGAATACATGACAATATGTAATAGAGAAAATCAAGTATGAGGACATGTAAAACCTTTTTTTTCTTTCTAAAATTTTCCAACTAGAAAGATAATTCATTGGAGATAATATTTCCCCAATCAAATATTACTTTTTCATGAATTCAAAAATACTAGATATACAGAGTGTGTCTGGGAATAATAGTTGTAGAATCTTGTTCGACTACTCTAGCGAATAATCACACCATTTTTCGATATGGATTTTTTAATGAACTGAATTGAATGTTTGAAAGTTCCTTTGGCATAATTGTTGGGTCTTCAAGATATTCTCGTAGGAGCTCCAATCCTCCATTCTTTGTCTTCATAAATTCCTTAGCTTTATCTACTTTGAAAGTCATCGTCGGATCTAGAAGTCTGAGCATCCTTTTGAAAAATGAAGGCACTAAGGAAATAAAATAATCCCCTTGCAATTGAATTATTATTTGATTTTTGTCGAATTTATCAATGCACCATGAGATAAACTCCTTGAAATCGTAGACTTCTGGAACACATCTTGCTAGAGCAATTCCCGGTGTCCAAATCTGGTTTGGCCCCTCTATGGAGGTGGTAATGAAAAGTAATATATGTATGTCCTCAACCATTGAAACCTTTGATCTTCTTGTTGAAATAGGTTGATGGTATCTATAAAGAACTGTTCCTTTTTTTGGGTTGTCATACTTAATCAAGTTGACAGATTAATGTATAGTTCTTATCAATGTGTTATTATCAATAAAATTGTTTACTTTAACATGTTTTAGGGATCTTGAATCAAGAATAGTTAATACAAATTAATATTGAAATTGGTGAGGAATTGTCTCGAAAAGATCGTCATTAATAATGACTTTTAACACTTAACCAGTTTTAGTCATTTATGGGGATGTGTATTAAATGTACATTGGGGAGCATGATAAGAAAATACATGGCTTACTGTGGGGCAGTGGACAATTGGGGTTGCAGAATGATGGGGTAATGAAATGGTGGGGTGAGAGCATGGCATGGAAGCATGATCGCAGGGTTGGGGATAATATGTGGAAGAGTTATGAAATCACTGCGGACCCATGATAAGGGTTTAAAAATTTGACTAAGTGTTGAGAGATATCAGGGTTATAGATAAGCGAAATAGTGGGAATATGGAAGATAATTGTAACATGTCGTGGGCTTGTGATAAATTATGAATAATTTGGCTAAGTATGAGAAATGGAATGGGATGGCAGGTTCGTGGAGAAAGACAAGACAATCGGGAAGGTTCCCTAAACTTGTGATGAAACGTTTTGAAAATTTTCTAAGTATTTTATGGGTCACGGAAGTTGAACAAGACTATAAAAATGCTCTATGAACCTACGATGAACTCAAAATTTTTCTAAGTGTGGGAAAGGAATATACATGAGATATTTTCAAGAGTCTTAACAAATTTGAGGATCAACAAGTCTGTGACTTGTGTATCGTGTGTAAGTAGTTCAAAATCATGTATGTATCTTCTGGTGTGCAACCTAGTCCTTCAAATTGATCTACCTTTAGATCATAATCGTAGATTGTTAAGGTCCTAACCCGCACATAGGTAGATCAATGTATTCGGATGTAATAAAGGTCAATATTAATAAGACCTTTCAATAAAATAGAATAAGGCGGATGTAAGAAGACCTAATAGAAGCTTCCGCTTCTAGAAGGATCTTCCTCTAGATGCTTCTTTTTAGTATAAATAGGGATTCGAGGGGTATGAGAACCCTAGCTTGGATATTATTATGTGTGTGCTCGATTGGAGGTTGCTCTCTTGAAGAGGCCTGTGAACAGTGCTAACTGATTCAAAGAGTGCTATTTTACTGCCCCCTCGAAGAGGCCTGTGAACATTGCTATCTGATTCAAAGTGCTATTTCTGTTGCTATTTCGTGAATCATTTCTGTGTATTGTGAAGATTATGCTGGATATTTTACTGTTATTCTGTTATTTCTAGCATTTCGTTTCTGTTCTGCATATTTTATATATCTGGTATCTTACATAGATTCCCATTCTTGACCTACAAAACTTTGCAATGGAAGGTGCATCTCGTTTGGAGAATTATCCATATCCTATTTCTTCCACATCTAGTGGGGGGTATTGTTGGGGGAGTGCCTCCATGCATTGCTTGGACCCAACACTTGGAATATTTTCCGCAAAGAATGAGATGTTGGTCCGACCTACCTCATCTTGTATTTTTTGCCAAGAACGAGATGTCTATTCGGCTTTCCTCATCTTGTGGGAAGAAAAGTAATTCCTACTACATTCCCTTGTCAATGACCTTTGCAAATGTTGGTACAATATTTGTCTTTCCCCCAATGTCTTACTTATGGTTCTTCAAGGTGAAAAATCATTAAATGTTCTCCAATAGTGACTTTATCAAAGATTTCTATGCTATCAATCTATTATATTCTTGGTCCATACCATCTTTGGCACCAAAACTTGTCTTTCCTAGAACCAACTCTTGTTGTTGCACGATGACATGAGGCCTATCTGAGAATTCATTGATCGCCTCAATCAAATTCACTGCTAAGATTCTTGGCATCCATATCAACTTATTTCTATTCATCATAGGCACACAAAGTGTCTTGGTTTTGTCCAAAAACACCAAAACAAATTCATCAGGCATCAAAACAATGTTGGAAATATTGAAAAAGTCTTTCCCCAAGACCACTATGTGGTCGTCAAATGTAATCACTGTCAAATATAATCTACCAAACAAATCTCCAACTTCCAAAGGCGTGGAATGAACCACTCTTTTTGTTGGATTCATGGTTGAGTTGACCACTTTGAACATGACTATGTTGCTCTTAGGTTTATTGTGAAGTGACATTGCAATCCATTTAGTTACAGAACCATGGGTTGCATCAATTCCCACTAAGGATGTCACCTTCAATGCACTTACAATCACAACCATAAAAATATCATATCCATACTTTCATCCTGTGAACCATGCCCATGACCTTCCATCACGAACTCTCATAGACTTGTTGTCAAGGCATCAAAGCCTTCCAACATTTCCTTTGAACTTTGATACACTTGGGTTGCCACTTCCAATGTTGCAAGATTCTTATTCATTTTCCATTGCACTTGGGATTATTCAACGTCTTCCAACTTTTCATTCAAAGGAAAATCTATCGCAAAGTGATTTTGGCAACAAATAAAGTAAGCAAAAATGCCATTTTTAGGTAATCCAAGTCGTTTCCTTATCACAATAATGTTGTTGTCTTGGGTATCCTCTTTTCTGAGTGATCAACCCCAACCTGGGTAATGTCCAAGTCTTCTCTTGCTTTGTTAAAGTATTAAACTTTTGAACCCAATCATTTTCTCATGTGTTGATATGCTCCAACTTCACCATATGACCCTAGTACAAGTGACATATCTCTTGGTCCCACTGTTCTTGTTTTTCGGTTAGATCATCCATCTTAGTCCTCCATGACTCTTCCTTTGTACCAACCATGTCACAACTAAGAAATTATTTGACCCCTAAGGCACATTTGAAATGTTTTCCCAACTTTGAAGACTTGGGTTACCTTTCTGCCTCAGGATTGCAACACACCCAAGAAAAAAAAATCCTTCACCGTTATGTCGAGAGAAATTTCTTGGATGCTTGATGCACCAAGGAAGCAAGTCTGCGTTCTTCTCGGTTTTCAAGTCAATTCGTGGTGAAATGCCAAACTTGTCTCAAACCAGATGACTTTGTTTCAAATTCAACCAAAATTATTGAACAACCCTCATGAGAGACTTGGTAATTTTGTTCATGGAAGTGCTACAAAAAAAGGGTACCCACAGTAGCTCAAGTCAAAATTTGCGACCAACTATCATAGTGGTGAAGTGAACCAACTTCACAAAGGTAGTTCAACAACCAACTATCAAATGGTTTTGATACCACCTTTGATGAAAGTGAAAATGGTAAAGAGCACCAATATGTCTCATTACATCTCTGATACCACCTATCATGGACTTGCAATCTGCCCATATTTTTTTGTGACTTGAGTTCACTCAAGTCATTCTGGAAACTGCAGTCGTGCAACGGTACCTTTCCTTGAAGACAATGGATTCACCTAAGGTCTTCCCATAACTTTTCCTTAGGAAACAATAAGCTATATTCCCAACCAAGTCTAACGAACTTAGTTAATATAACAAGAAACAACAAGCATGTGTCCAACCAAATTCGTAAAACATTTCCGCAATACAACATTTAGTCAATTTCACAACTTAGGCGATATAACAATATGCAAGGAACAACAACATTCAATAAAAAATGCAACCAAAATACATAATGTATATGAATGGGTGGCACCCAAACTAGGCACCTAACACCTTATTATAAACATAAGAATGTTACATGATACATTGGAGGAGCACGACCAAATGTTTATGGCTCAATTACAGATGTACAAAAAAACTAAGGCAATGTATTTTCTCTAAGATTGTCCAACAATGTTGTACAAACCAACCCCTGAAGCATGCGCATGGTTTCCTCTTGCATGTTATGTTTCTGTCTCCTTGTCACTTAGCCACAAGAAGTCAACCTCCAATTCTTAAATCTTGAACAAGAAAATCACATGTTGGAAAATTGGTTTTCATTGATGTCAACCCTAAAATAAGTCCAAAAGCCTCTATAAGTGATGGGTATATTTGAAGGAATATCCAAAGTGGTTCCCTTGTGGTGTATATTTAAGCATGGCCCTCACGAGAAGACGCTTTGAAGAATTCTAAAAGAGGACTTGAAAATATGGTTAAGAAGCCCCAGAGGTGTGGTCATGAATCTTGAAGTTGATTGAAGAAAAAGAGTATGAAGGACATTGCAAATTCATGGAAAACATCCATTTATTGATAGTCCTCGTCAAGCCGTCTCCAATGGTAGGTGAAATGCCACATGGTTCGTCACGGTTGAGGAGTTATACCCTCTTAAATATTAATTCCCAAAGTATTGTCAAGAAGCCTCAAATTTAAGGTCAATAAGTTATAAGTTGGCCCTAAAGTCAAGTAAAGGAGAAAAAAATGTTGCAAACAAGAAGTTACAAGTCGACTCACGGTTAAGTAAAGAAGGTGCTTGGAAGGGTATAAATACACATTGACAACCTCTCATTTTCATCATTCAATCTTATGATCTATTATCACAATCTTGGCAATGAATTTTAGAGGGAAGATGAAGTGAAGAAGGGAGAATTCGAAGGGAAGACGAAGTCTTGTGATGATATGTTCTAAGGTATGTTTTTTAAAGGTAATATTGCCATTTTCGCTATAACATTTTTTTTCTAGAATGATTTAGATATTTCAACTTCTGGATCGTTTTAATTTTGGATATAAACTCTGTGGAATATAGGGTTTTTGACTAGTCTTGTAACTAGTCTCAAACATATGTTCTGGGTAAAACAATCATATTTATTCATAGAGGATAAAAATTATGTGAAATAAATTTCATTGAAAAGAGTACAGTTTGTCGTATTTTTTGTGTGAGTTTCAAAATCAGATATCAAATATTGATCACGTGGCATGTTGTACAAGTGCGCTCTCCAGAATATGCCATAATTTAGGAAGGTCTACCATATTCATTATATATTGTTTTCAGTGATGATTCAAGGAGTGAAACTTGGAGGGATTTCAGATAAGATATTGAATAATATTGTGTACAAATTTTAAACCTTTATTCATTACATGTACGTAGTTATACTTGTTGTAAGTTAGGGTTTGTGACTAATCCAGAAACTAGTCCCAAATAGGTGTTCAAGATAAATTTAATAAGTGATATCAGGGTTTACATGTGGACCCATGTGGACCTAGGATATTTATGTGGGCCTAGTTTCTAAGTGGACCTAGGTTGATGAGGTTGATCTAGTTTTGATGATGTTGATGTATCGGTTGTGGTAGATATTATTTTGATGATGATTATGTATAAATTATGGTGGATTTAGTTTTGATGATGATGATGTATCAATTGTGGTGGATCTAGTTTTGATGATGGTGATTTTTCAGTATCAATGATAGTAACAGTGACAATTTGATGATGTTTATGTATCAGTATCATTGATAGTAACAATGACATGTTGATGATGATGATGTATCAATATTAGTGACAATAATAGTGATAGGTTGTTGATGATGATGTATCAATATCATTAATAGTTACAATGACAGGTTGAGTCTCTTATTTATATTTCTGGGAGGTTGAGTGGCACATGGGAAGATTGGTGTCTTTATATAGTAGGTTGGTGCTTGCAGGGGAGTTGCAACTTCCTTTGAGTTGGTTCTCATAAAACTAGGGGGTTGGAGCCTCCTTCCAGTAGGAGATAGAGAATCTATGGATTCATATCTTTCTTCAGGTTATATCTTTTAAAATAGGGGGTTCGAGCCTCCTTCCAATTGGAGCTAGAGAATCTAGGGAGTTGGAGCTTCCTTCAGGTTGGAGCCTCCTTCTAGTTGGAGCTGGAAAACTTAGGGAGTTGTAGCTTCCTTCAGGTTGGAGCATGTAAGGAGGGGGTTGGTTCCTCCGTCTATTTGGTGTTGGAAAATCTTGGAAGTTGGTGCTTCTCATGGATGTAATATTCAAGATATATATTAAAAACTCTTCCGTGGTTTTGTCCCATTTGAGTTTTCACATAAAAATCTTGTGTATTGTGTATTGTTAGAAAAATAGGACCGCGGAGCAATAAAATAAAACAAATACAGAAATAAAACACAAAAGATACACAATACAAGAGATACATAGATTTACGTCGTTCACCCAGTGTGGGCTACGCCCACCAGAGAAATTGCCAGGGCCTTTCTTTATTATTATCTAACAAAATGAAGGGATACAACCTACAACAAAACCCGCTGTAACTTCCTCTTCTTTCTCTCACAGTATCCTCTCTTAGAATACAATACTCACCAACATACATAGCCACAATACATTTCCCTCATAAAAGAGGGTTTCCTTCTAGGGCAAAAAACCCTAACATAATCTCTATTGTTAGATCTATGACCTTATAATGAACAGTCTAGATTTACAATGAAATTACAATATACTTTTACAAGGCAATTTTTGCTTCGGGGGCTTCACCCCCGAACCCATGCTGGGGGCCCACTTGCCCCCAGACCCTCCAGCCAGGGGGATAGTCCCTCCGGACCTCGCAGAGGGGGTACCCCCCCTCTGCACTCCCCCGCGTGGAAGAGTGTACATACTTCTGGGGTGTAAATACTTCATGGGGTATAAACACAGCTGGAAGTAAAAGACCTCTAAATCAGGAAGATAATCAGGCTCCACAACCAACAATATCCCACTTGGAGACTGATCTCAACAACTCCACTGCTGCTGTATAAGCTGGACTCTGAACCTTCTTGGACCTGGAAAATTTCTCATCTTCATCTTCATTCTTGAAGACCAACTGAAACTGAGCAAGAACTCAATTTCTCCCTGGTTACTCCCTTTGTTAACATGTCTGCAGGATTTTGGCTAGTGTGTATATTTTCCAGCTTCAATTGTCCATCTTCCAAGGCAGATCGTATGAAGTGGTACCTCAACTGTATATGCTTAGTATTCGAATGGAATGATGAGTTCTTTGCAAGGTGAATGGCACTCTGACTGTCACAATAAAAACTGCTGTTCTCCTGCTTCTTTCCCAATTCCTCCATAAACCTTTGTAACCAAATCATCTCTTTATTAGCCTCTGTAGCAGCAACATACTTTGCCTCTGTTGTTGAAAGTGCAACAAACTTTTTCAGTTTCGAAATCTAACTTACTGTTGTTCCACCTATAGTAAAAACATACCCTTTGGTGCTCCTCCTACTGTCTTTATCACCTGCCATATATGAATCAACATATCTCTGTAGAAAAGTGTCTGAACCTCCAAAACATAATGCATTTGTAGTAGTACCTCTCAAATACCTGAGAATCCACTTTACTGCCTCCCAATGTTCTTTACCTGA